>LXHY01000106.1:0-147736 GCA_002093855.1 Fusarium praegraminearum | reverse complement strand
ATAGCTATTATATATTAGATTTCTACTTTAAATTAGTAGGGATTTCTTAACTTTATATAGTTATAGTATTATTAATAATAGATAAAAGAGGAGAAAATCCGGATTAAAATAGGCAAGTATTTATATTATGCCTAAACCTTATCTATAGGGTAAGGCAAAAAAAGGTTATATGTAGGTAAAGGAGTCATAATGCCCTTTGCAAAGTGTAAATATCAGGAAAAACTTTATCTTTATCTGATCGTCATTCAGTACAACGACAGACAACTTCATTGGCCAGCCACTGAGAGCACGAATCCAACCTGGTGTTAGCTATCGTGCAACCGCCTGGGTTCATACTGAACCTGGGTGTGACCTCGCCTACCTTGTCTGTGCTCATAGCAAAACGACCTTCTTCAAGCGACAAATCCACGTATTGGATCCCAATACCCAATGGAGGAAGCTCTCTGGTAGTTGTAACTTTAACCAAGATCTCATCAATCTGGGCAACCCGTTTTTCTACATTGGCTTTCGCTGTGCCGCTGGCTCTAAGGCATGGGTTGATACAGCTACTTTCTCAGCACCATAGTTGCAATATTCTCATTAGACTACGGATTGCATATGATTGACAATCTTTGATTGACCCCAACAAACTCTATTCATCTTTCACATAGTTACTTAATTGGTTACTGTAGGAAACTACGAGGAACTGCAAGTTGATAATAACACCCGAGGTACCCTCGAGATACACACCCCTTCTTCTTTCTCACATCACCGCTGATGAACTTTTACAACGTTAGATTAGCTGAATGCTTTATTAACTAGAGACATTACATTAAGAAGTTCTCTGATGCAATATTGATCATGGCTAATGGATGTTATCGAGACTGGACTGAGTCCTTCTTAATACCCGGCCCCCCTTTTCAGACTAGTCGACTTGGACTTGTCTGTCGGTACATATGACTGACAAATCCCTGCATATTTACGGTTAGATAACACTGCTTTTATCATCTTTACCAGTCTGTCTTATTCTTAATACTGATGGGAGAGGATACCAGTGGAAGAATGGCCACGGACACTACCAATACCAAATCTGATAAGAGTGAAACAATTATAGGACACCATAAAAGGATACAGCTATGTGCAGGGCTTGTTTCAACAAAGCAGATATGTATTGAAGCACATAGCTAAGCAATGATAGCAAGACCACAACCTAAAGTGATCTTAAATCTAGTTATAAATCTCAGGTGAAGGAGCTGGTAGTGCAGCAGCACCAATAGGTGGGCAAACCTCCAAGTTGAAGCACGAAGTCCTCGTACCAATAATACAACGAGACCCATCCCAGGTAGTTCCATCACCACATGTAGGCGGCTCTACAGAGACACACCGACCTTCAACCATGGTGAGGTTACCCTCGCACTCGGGGCCCTTGGTAGCGATGCACTTGTCACCCCTCTGTTCAGTGCCGTTGGGGCATTCAGGCTGTTTCCTCAGCACACAAACGCCGTTGACCAAGTCAGCGCCGTCGGGACAGCCAGGCGGCCCGGCGATACAAGACTTCGTCTCAGGGTCGTACGTGGTACCCTCATGACTACAATCTGGAGGGGTTGGAGAGGCGCATCTGGTTCCGTCAAAGGTAGTCCCTTCATCACATTTTGGCTCAGCGGTAGAGATGCAGCCTTGAGACTTGACATCGAAAACAAAGCCTGGGTCACATCTAGGATCTTTCTCGCTGATACACTTGTCGCCGAGTCTGGTAGAACCGGCCGGACATTTCGCCCTTTTTGTGCTCACGCAGTGCTTGCCATTCCATACCAGCGGGTCTGTACACGTGGGGGGTCCTGGTGGGATACAGGTGCGTGTTGCTCCGCAGTACCTATACTCCCCAGGGCACTGTGGAAGTTGGATCGCGACGCACTTCCCGCCTTTGATCATACTACCTTCAGGACAGGTTGGGAGAGTGGGCAAGGTGCAGTGATCATTGTGGTAGTTTGTGCCAGGTTTGCAGATGGGGATGTCAGGGTGCTTGCAGACGCCGTTCTCGAGGATGGTGTTGGGAGGACACAATGGTGATTCTTCGTGGATGCAGTCGTCTCCGTCCGGTATCTGACCAGACGGACAAGTCGCCGGCACGAGAGAAACGCACTTGGACTCAAGAAGTCTAGATCCTTCTGGACATGAAGCTCGTTCAATGAGTACACATTCCTTGCCGTTGAATTGACTTCCGGTGGGACATGTCGGATCGCCCACGATACACTTTCCGTTGTTGTAGCTTCCGATATTGCACTGGGGTAAGGCTCGCTTGATGCATTTTCCTTTGACGGATTCGTAGAGGTCGGGGCAAAAAGACTCCTCAAAAGGATGGCGACAGTACCCATCCTCATACTCATACTCCTCAGGACATTCGTCGGCATCAGTAACTTCCCGAGTGCAGAACTCTCCGTTAAAGTCATCAGTGCCCTCTCTGCAACAACCCTTGGCACCGCTCTTAGCAGTGAAGAGCTTATAATCAGAGCTGCAGCTGGGGTCTGTGACATATGTGCAGGTATCGGCAACCTTGTCGTGGGTGTATCCGTCCGGGCAAGTAGGATCCGCGTGACATACTCCATCTTTGAAGAACCCAGGCGAACAAATAGGATCACCTTCGCTGACACACATCCACCCGTTAAAATTGTACTTCTCGGGGCATCCAGGGGTAAAAACACAGTGGCCACGCTCAAGCTTGGCCTCTCTCGGACATTTTGGAGGAATAGTTCCATAGCATGTCCTACCCCGAACCTGAGTTCCTTGAGGACAACCGGGAGGTATCTTGCTGACGCAAGAGCCCTTGTCAAAGACTTGGTTCTCTCCATGACAAACAGGCGGGAAGTTATCAACGCAAAGACCATTCCTGGGACTGTAACCAATAGGGCATGAGGGAGGCGACCCAGAAACACAAGATCCCTCTTCAAGAATGTACGTGGCAGGACAATGAGGGCCATGGGGCGACTCGCACTGGTTGGTAACCCTGTTGTACAACGACGAACCGGAACATTTGGGTGGCTCATCACTTCGACAGATTCTTCCGTCGAACTTGAGATTTCCAGGACATTGCGGTCCATCAACGCTCACACAGACGTTTCCTTGGAGTACAGTGCCCTTCTCACAGACAGAAGACTCTTGGAAAACACAGCCCGTGCCATCGTTGATGGTGCCGATGGGACAGCAGCGGCTATGACCCTTGGAGTCAACCTGTGGGATGATGTCGGATAGGGTGATGGACTTGGCAGGTGATGGGTAGCCTAGGGCTGCGTTTCCACGCGTATTGTCCATCATGTAGCCGAGCGGAGGAGGGATTACATCGCCCCATGGAGCTGCGACGATATTGTTGATGGTTGGGTCTGCTGCGACACGTAGTGCGAGGGTCGCAAAAGCGGCCCTGGCAAGGATGGACATGATGAAAAGGGTGAGAGAAAGGATAACTGAAGACGAGAGAGTGAAGGTGATGAAGGAAGAAGGCTAGAGTTCCGACTCCTCGCTTCTTATAGATTTTTGAATACACCCTTAACTCCTAGCTTAACATTAAATCTACATATTCAAGTTCCGCTCTCTGTTCCTATTAACCTATCCAAGCAGTCAAGATGGAAAGAAAGGGCAGGATCAAGCATTGCGGCTGATAGTCACATTCCATTATTGAAACTAGACTTTACAAGAAAGCAAGGAGACTGAGTTTTGGAACAGAGAAGTCTTATCCTATCTCTACCACGGCGACTAATGTAGGTATTTCAGCTCTCAGCTTACAGCCACATTTGATATAATGGACTTAGTTCAAGACACAACCCAGTGGGATATCAAATTGACGCATTGAGACATTGCCCGGTAGGGTCTACATCACACCCTTGATGGCCGTAAGATGCTAATGTATGTCTTGGTTAGAAGTTAAGCTCAGAGATCAAGCCGACGCAGAGATCGCATCACAGCCTAGGACTGCTACTAATCCCTTGTGGCTTGTTCCTGTTTGGATTCACACATGCCCCCTTGGGACGGCAGGTGAGCCACTTGACCAGGATCTACCAATGTCTTGATCCAGCTACGCCAATATATGTTGCGCAAGCCCAAACCACGAGGCTTGCCTGTTCCTGGCAAAGGCTTTCATGAAGATCGACGTACGATTGGATAGTTCCAACTGCCACAAGAACGGTTGGGGAGTCATGTCTTGTACCGCACAAGGTTGCTTGGCTAAGCTAAGTGAGATCGTATCTGTCACTTTGTGTAGCTTTAGTCGATCAGAACTACACATGTAGATCTATGGCTCTTCCCTGCATAAAGAAGTAGCTATCACATACTTGCCTTCTGCGAGGGAAAAGGTCTTTTGATCGTGACGATCAAGGGCATTACACCCTGCCACACTGGTGATGGTTTGATAGTCGTTTCCAGTTCCGTATTAACTGGCAAAACGTTTCGTTAGATGCATCACGGTGGTCTTAGACAGCCCAGCGGACCAGCCATATTTATCAAATCCCAATACCCCAGAAACTAGCTCCAAGTATGCAAAGCGTATGCACCAGCCCTTCGGCCAATCCTCAGAGCCTATGTGTTTGGGAGATCACTAGCAGTATATGTAGCAGTTTCACCCTAGTCATCTTTATTTCAGCTGCGTTATGCTATACTGACTATGCTTGTAAAAAGTTAAATAAATTAGAAACTTATCAGATAATTGCGGCTTCGTCTCTCTAATCTATATATTGACCAGGAATCAATACAGGAATACATGAAGGCTACGATCGTATACAATAACATCCTGCTCCTGAACTTTGTTCCACTAGTCGCACGGAGAAGGAATAATGCTGAGATTTGAACATATATTATACTCGACTTTGCACTGGTAATATAAATTTCAACAGCATGACGGATAGACACAAATCATCTTGTTGGCTGTTGACTTCTCCACTACACCAGTAGGGGACCGGGGACTTGATGAATGGGCTATCAATATATATTGGCCACAATACAAAGCATGTAGCCAGAACCTCAATATTGCAACCGTCATACTTTCTATGGAGCCTTGAAGTTTCAATTTTTCATATAGTGTCCGAGCCTGCTTGTTTGCTTATAGCATTCTTCTTTTAAAGGATGCAGGTCTCGATCTATCAAGCGAACGGCTGGTGATTTCCAAAGGCAAACTGATGTGTCTTCTAGGCCTTCTGAGCTTGTACACGTAGCAAGAATGTCAAAGAGCTGTGACTTGTCATGTCAAGCCTTGTTCCCATGCAGGACAAAGTCCGTGGCCTCAACTCTATTTGGTAATGATCGTACTGGTTTCCACAGTGGATGATGTTGGGCAGCTATTTTCAGCTCCCCATTCCGCTGTACATGGGTCTCTGCTGTCATGCAAGACCTATCCATCGTATAGTCCTTGAAGTTCAACCTCGGTTTTAAAGAAATGTTTTCTCACTTTCAATAAAGTACACCAACAGAACAGTTTTCCTCTCCTTTCTCAAGTCCTTCAAACATGTCTTCTGCCGCAATGCCAGGTACTATTCCCCCCGTGAAGTTAACATTGGTAGGTCCTAACCAAAATCTTTTAGACCATGACATTTTCTGGGGAGACACAAATAATGACATGAAGATAAGAACGAGGGGTTATGCCCAAAGAGCTTTGCAAGCAATGGAAGGGCGTTTTCTTCTCGAACAATATTGGCACCCGTGGCGTCAAGACATGACCTACAACATTAAATTCAATATCAAAGTCTTTGAGTTCATGGGCGATCACTGTGGTCTTCCTAATGGCCCCGAGGTTTTTGAAAATCCGAGAGACATGCTGTTGTACTGGGAGAGTACCTCAAAGACCGAGCCACAGGAACGGACAAACCGACGATTGTTCATTGTCGAGGATTTGCATCCTAGGCTGATAGAAATACTCGGAGTTTTGTTGGACATACCGCCTGAGTTCTTTCTGGCCCATTGCGAAGAGTTTGCCGGCCTCGGTGTTTCTAGTGCTTTCGGTTCTTCCCAGGGTAGTTCGGCTTACTGGAAAGTCCCTGTGCCTCGGCGTTATGATGTTCCAAGCTCCTTGAATCAACGGGTTCCAGGTCCATACTATGCAAAACTGGGAAACTTCAACCGTGGAAGGACGGGTTTGACAGATGGCACTAGGTGGATGAACCTGTCAAGTATGGTATCATACTGGGGAAGGCCGTATGGAGAAGACTCCTGGACATGTGAGTGATTCGTGTGGCCCCTTGTTCAACGTTTGCTAATCAATGTGTGGCTAAAGCTGTCATCTTGGTTGACCCTCACCATTGTAAATTAGAGGCCGTGTGGGACCCTTCACTGAGCCACGATATGGAGGACTGCTCCAGTCTCCGAGACATGACGCGTGAATTCAAACTCGGATCTTCCTTCGATGAGACCATACAACCACACAAGCAACGAATCTTTGACGTCACGGCAGAAGCCTATGACAAGCACAAAGTCATCACTACCAGCGACCCGTTTTCAGCAACCCTCTTCGCTCGCAACGTAGTTCGTTCTATTTGGGAGGAATTCGTCATCAGAGAGGTAACAGATGTTCACGACGTTCAACTTAGGGATGAGCAAGAACAGTTACAAAAGCGGGGATTGAAATCATCCCGGAACTATCACGATGCACCGAGTTACGAGAAATACCATGAGCTGATGGTGAAGCGCCAAGACATCCGAGAAAAGAAGCGAGATTTACAGACCATCATGTGGAGTTTCCAGTGCAGAACAAAGAAGGATGATCTGGACGAAGACGAAGAGGATAGCACCGACCTGATGTTTGACCACCGAAGAATGACACTAGGTGAACATGAAACATGGGCTATGCTGGAAGAAAGGTTGGAAGCTGCAGAGACATCGTTGGGTAACCACCTCGAGATGTTTGCACAGCGTTCAGCGTTGGTGCAAGCCGAAGCGGCAAACAGGATGGCACGAAGCTCGGGTCAACTAACCAAGATAGCTACGGTAATTGTGCCATGCTCATTCGTGGCGTCCATCTTTTCAATGGGAGGAAGCTTTGCAGCTGGGGAGTCACTGTTTTTTGTATACTGGACGATTTCGTTGCCTATCACGTTGATCCTACTAACGTGGGTTTTGTCCAAAGATGAAGACAGCATCGACTTTTTCAGATCGGTGCTTTCTCCTGTTGTACAGAAGGGTGGCAAGGCAGATGCTGGGGTTCAGAGGACAGAGGGGAGGACTGGCATTAGAAGGAGATGGGGTTGGTCCAAAAGGCATGGTCGAGAGCAGGGACTTGAACTTGGGACACCATAGTAGTTCCAGTTCCAACGTGTCTTGGTGAGTGAGAGATTTCTCTCTATCTAGACGCATCTACTGAATCATGGGTATAATCCTTCCTTCTGACATCGCATACGAGATATTGTCAGACTGCAGAGCGGGATCCTATATTATGCATAAGTACAGATTTCATTATGATCAACATTGAGGAGTAATGGACAGTGGAGAACGTTACAGGGTCTATGGAGGTTTGTAAGCAAAGTTGTGAGCGGCTCATGACTCGGATTGCGGACTGGCGGACTTTGAGAAACTAATTTGTCAGCTATTTTTTGACATGTCAGACTGTTACCTGAGAGAATTGTTGGTGTTTCACCGGTAGTGAGACTGTTGTGCATCATATCTGCAGTTGCGCATGAATGAACCCTATCATAATCATACCACGTAAGTCAATATATCGTTATGCCTCTTGACTTATTGATAGAATTATGAAGTATCCCACTCGCTTCGAGCCGGATGTCGGTTACCGATGGCCCGGAATCCACTCAATTTGACACGCATCACGTAGCGTCGCAGTTTCGTTTCAGTCGTATCCACGGCCCACGCCCGGATGAATACATTACTAATCTGATTTAGCAGTGAAGCGAAGCATCTAGCAAGTTCGGTTTTACTAGAAACAGTGAGCGGTGAAGGGGATAGTGGAGAGGATGGACGTGGCAGAAGAAGGAGGGGCATGATGTGGGAGAATCATGAAGAAGAGAGGGTCTTGGTCTTGTATGAGTCTGTCTATAACTATATATATGTATATCAACCACCAAGAGATAGAGCAATACTTTGACTTTAGCACGCAATTCTCTACCATTCCCAATTCATACCACACACTCTCAAACTCAATCACAAATCGCCCATCATGAGCTACACTCTCTACGACGCCGCCATCCTCCACACCAAGGAGGCTCTCCAGTCCCTCTCTGCCATCCTCAAGAAGGCCTCCACCCACGCCAATGCCTCTTCATTCCCCCAGGCCAAGCTGGCCCCCGACATGCTCGACCTGAACTTCCAGGTCTTCTTCGTCACCGACACCGCCCAGAAGATCGTTGCCCGCACCACCGGCGTCGAGCCCCTCACCCTCTCCCGCGACGACTGCTCCAACTTTGAGCAGTACCAGGCCCGCATCGCCCAGGTCCTCGAGATTCTCGAGAAGGCCGACAAGGCCACCGTTGAGAAGCGCGCTAGCGAGACCGTCACCATTGGCCTCGGCCCTGGAAAGAGCGCTGACATGAAGTCCCGCGACTTTGTTCAGGGTTACGCCATGCCCAACATCTTCTTCCACGTTACTATTGCCTACGCTATCCTGCGAAAGGAGGGTGTTGATGTTGGCAAGCAGGACTACCTTACTCCTTTCATCGGCCAGTACCTCCAGTAAATTAGGGAACTTAAGGATAAATAAAAGAAATGATTTATGGTTGAATTAAATATCGGTTCCTTACACGTGAATAATAATAATTAAATGACTTGTGGTGTTTTATACAGTCATGACACTCTGTACCTTGATCTAGGGTAACCGCCGATCAACTGGACCAAGGGTCTTTGTAATAAACTTTGCCCCTCCATCAATTACAGCTGCATCTCGTCTCCAATTCCACCACCCAAACTAACTCTCCATCAGCATCTTCTATCGCCACCATAATGGCTGCACACTGGTGGCTTCTTCGCGCAGTACAGTCCCTTGAGGTACGTGTCCTTTCTCGCCCTTTCTCTTGATCACAACCACTAACACCCGTTGTTACAGGACCACATTGTCGCATCCGTACGCAAACAGCCCTTCTTTCGCGTAGAACCACGGTTGCTGACACCCGTCTAGATCCTCCGTCAACCCGGCTTCCACCGAGCGGTAGGCCGCATACACAAAACGATACACGAGAAGCAACATGGGAGAAATCCCCATGAACCGTTGGCCCCTGGCGAAGCGACTGGTACGTTGGTTACTCCAGTTTGACGAACCCGAACCCGAATTGAAGCTGACGAGAATGACAACAGCGGATCCAAACTCAGCTAGCAGAAACGAACAATTCGCGAAACATTTCATCGACGAGATCAAGAACCAATTTAGAGGAAAGCCGACCGAGTTTCCTGGCGACAAGACTAGAAAGTGAAACGATGCGACACGACCAGGATGGATTGACTGGATTATGATGTTATGATACCCCCCTCGATTACCGACCGAATACTCCTCTTTTGATCATAAATTACGAAACGGAAATGGCGGAAACCTCTACGAAGAAGGTTCATCTGAGATCAAGCGCTGGACTGACGATGTAAATTGGAGCCTAAGCTGAACAACTTTCTGGTGTATCGGGAGATGAACCAAGCCTTTTCACCAGGAGAAAAGAAGCAGGCCTCCAAGAAGCAGGGTGGAGTTGCCAAGGCCTACGATCAGTGACCGCAGACTACCGGTTACTCCAACCTGCCGAACGACCTTGCTGAGCATGGCCTTTACGTAGGGCTGGAAGAGATGGAACATGGCATATTAGTATGAAGCGACATGACCACTTATTCTGGGACTAGGGAAGCATGGATACAGCAGAATGCCGAATACAGGGAAGCGATGCGCCTGGTTATATGAGCGAACCCTACAAAAGCTTTGTACTATCCGCCGGTTGTTGAGTTTGACGTCGTTGGATTTGAGGCGGGCATGGCCCATTTGGTGAACGTGACGCTCAATAAGCTCAACATCCTACAATGCGTACAATACCTTGGCATTGTGATTGTGTAGCTAGATTTGATGTCAACGAGAGGGATCAAAATGCAAGCCTGACGTGTCAGTCAATGAGAACCACGAGATATGGCATTTAGAATAGTCTCCGTCAATTAGATGCTGTAGCGAGACTAGGTGCCCCCAAAAAGGGCACCTGAATTCCGTTGCTCGACTCAAGCAACTACTGCTGTCGAGAGCTTCAGCTGGACTCGTATTATACATTACATTACGAGTTTTTCTTCATAATGCATCGATTTGTTTTCCTCATTGACCAGGTCAACTCCATCAGCCGCTTCGTTGTCCAGTTCCATTGCGGCACCAGCACTCCCAACAGTCGCCACCGCATTGTAGTCGGACCGTGTACCAGATCTTAGCTTCCGCTATAAGCTGCACAACCCAGCAACCTCATATCCTTACTGACCAGACCACATAGTTCCCCCAATCTTTCCACAGTCACTTTGTGGAGTCTCATTTGGCGAGGACGTTTTGTCGGGCGCTCAGCGTGTGTGTTAGTCGCCTTGCCCGGCTCATCGTGAATAAGGGCGACGGTCTCGCTATTGATGGATTTGGAGGAAGGGGCTTTCCACATCATGTTGTCGATAACAATGAAGAGATGCAATACTTCTGCAGAAATCTCGACTGTTTTGTAGAAGACTTTCTGGTGATATCATGCTTACTGCTGGTAAGCTTTGCTGGCATCTTAGTTCATGTCATATGGGGTGGCTAGAAAACTCAAAATAGCCGCGATGATATATGTCGTTGGATAAAATATTGCTTTACCACCCATCTCGGTAAATGACTGGTATATATCAATTCTCAAACAAGATCGCAGGCGGCACAGAGGCCAATCATCAAAGATCGGCAGCTGACGAGATACTGCTATAGTAGTTTGTCGCATGACTGGCTCAAGGCAGCGTCGCATATTGCCCCCAGTCCACCCAGTTCATCGGAAGACCAATGTCCAGGTTGGCCTCGAGCGCATCCTCCACTGCGTTCAGGTTGAAGCTGGGGTCTATAGCCCCAAAGACATCAGCACCTGAGATAGCATCGATGAGCGAAAAGTCGACAGGCTGTTCCACACTAGGGACAGAGTTGATCATCGTTGGATTGGCGACCGGTACAGAGACAGGGAACTCGGGTGGTCTAGGAACAGGCTGCGAGAAAGATGAGGGTACGGAATTGGGTGTTCCCTCATGGGTAGGCGGTGTTGATTCACGAGTTAGAGTATTGGCTGCGCGTTCCATCTCCTTCAACACTCGTTCACCTAGACCAGCTACCACGTTTGCGCTCCAGAAGTAGTCGCCGAATTTACGGAGCATTTCACAGTTGCGACGGAAAGCGTGCATCGCGCGGGCGCGGAACATGGGCAGTCGACTGTGACGCATCTTGCGGTATTCTACGCTTAGTGCGAGACATACTGCGTAGGGTACGATGGGCATGGGACTTAGATGGTCGCGGAGGACGGCGCAGGCGATTCGCTCGGCTGCGAGGGAGCGGCGGGCGTTGGCGGAGGGGGGTGGGAGTGTTGATGCTGCTGTTAGTGTGCCTGGGCGAGGGAGACGGCATGATAGGATGATGACTGCGTGGTAAAAGGTTTCAATTGTTGCTGTTGACGTTAGAACGGGCTTAGAGTGGATAGGTTCATTACGAACCGATTAGTGGGCTTGGGACTTTGAGGGCGTCGGCGTTGACGATCATAGCTTCCAGGACCGGGAGGTCGATGTACGCGACCTTATCAAGACCCGAAGCCTCAGCACTTGGCCCTGGGCGATACAACTCAATCACTTGATCAAGCCACTGTATCACAGAAAGGAAGAGTCGGAAACAGGGTGGTCGTTTCTTGATACATCCATCTAGATTGGCGCCGATGTCTCTCTCGTGCATCAAGCAAGGTCGTCCATAAGCAGCAGCATTAATCCGATCAACTGCCCAAACCGCACAGAATAGAGTCTCAAGTTCTTCGCAGTTGGGCGCGTCGTACTTGAGAAGGTGAAGACCGAGGGTCTGAATGTGGTGAATCGCACGACCGCCTAGTTGAGCTGGGAGGTCGGCTTCTTCGGAACTGCTGGGTTGGGTGTACAGCGAGAGCATGACGAGCGCTCTTATGTGAAGAACTCTGTCGGTGATGATGCTCGTTTCGAGAATGGCGCGCACGGCGGAAGAGAGGGATTGGATGAATTCCTGGCATGTCAAGAGCTCGTCGCCGCGGTTTTGGAGGTGAAGATGCGACGACATGGATGGGTCTGTGGAAGCGGCCAGACAGACCAGTTGGCGCAGAACAATGGTGGTAGGGTCGTCATCCAAAGGAGCGACGACGTCCAAGCTTGATTCGGGAATGATGGGTAGGATGGGATGAATCCTGTCCAGATACAAACGTCTCAACTTGCGAAAGTCGTGCTCGGGCGGCAAACAGGGCAAGCAGTGTTCTCTAACAAATGGAAGTAGAAACTGGTCCATTATTGGCGGCGGTCTTGATGTGATGAACTGTGACGATGAGCCGGTTTGACCTTGCGACCCATTGTTAGTGGTGGTGGTTGATGAGAGCCATATGCCCACGTCGCCCTTTTGTGAAGTTTCCCTGATGGATGCTGAACCAGTTGCTTCCATAAACATGCCCTCTGGGTTGAGATCTCCTACGAAGCGGGATGATGATGACTGAGCCTTGGGCGTCCCTCCTGATTCACGCCTCGGGGGCGTCGGGACAGTGCCATATTGAAGATGAAGAGATGGCTGGCGCGCAGATGGAGATACATTGTGGTTGAGATCTGGCAGTGCTGTGCGTGTTGACAGCGGTACATTTAACGGAAGAGATCTGATTTATATGCTGTTAATCTGATGCCAACCCAGATCGACCAAGGTTCCACTTACGCAGACCGGGATTGTTGGTGTGTCTCATCCTGAGCTTGAAGTTCCGAAGGGGAGACGGTGCTTTCCTCGACAGCATTTTCGGCGTGAACGCATCGTCTCTAATAATTGGTCAGCTTTATATACGGTGATGATGGAAAGCGACAGACTTTTTTCTTGCGGCATGAAGCGCATGCGTGCTGGACTTGCTTACGCTTTACTGGGAGACCCCCGCGAGAAGGATCGGATGCGACGAATTTGACGTGCTTTGAGGAGGTGGACATCGTGGGGATATTTATGATGAGGAGGGAGTGAAAAGAAATGTATTTAGTTTGTTCATGCCATGAGTGAGTATGTGAGGATATGAATAAGTGAGTCAATGAGAGTGAGGCGGGTGGAGATGGGATTCGACAGCGACAGCAAGCATTGGATGGAATTTCAAGGTGAAGAGAAGACGCGTCTCGGTGAAGAATGGAGGGGCATTAGTCAGCCAACAATCGAGGTTTGGTTTGGTTTGGTTTGGTTTGGTTTGGTAGTTCAACACCATGATAGACCCATTGCGATGATTGAGATCGGGTTATCAGGTTGTATCGCAGATAAAAGTCATCTATATGTGCAAGTATTATTGGGTGACACGGCGATGTGCCGTAGGTGTGGTGCGTCATAGGGTAGGTGCCGCGATGGACCATGAGTATTGACCTTGACAAGTATTATGTGCATATCTCCATACGCTGGAACTAGACTAGATGATTGATGACTCGAATTCCCCTGTCAATCGCATCTCGGCTTTTGATCTACTGGGGTCCAGCTGACAATGATCCATCGCGCCGGGTGCACATTGACATTTCACGGGAGTACGGATAGAGAGACATTGAATGGTCCGTGGAGCATCACATCCAGTCAATGCCACCCAAGTCACATCGAATGCAGGACATCAAACAGACAGATAGAACCCTGTTTTCTTGTTTGATATCATAATAATAACATTAAAATCAACATCAACAAAACACACTATTATGACCTTCCTACCGTTGCCCCTTCAATATCGCTAATCCCCAAGCCTGCTGTGGATCCAAACAAACCACAGGGTAACCACCGTGAATTCTCCAGACCATTCATGCGGCGTCTCACACCAAAAACAATACCCCAAATTCACGGTCACACCAAAAAAACAAGCTGCCTCCACTTCCCATATTCAAGAGGCCCGGCTCGTTTTGCAAGACCCTGCATCTTGAAGAATCGGTTGGCTCTTGTTTTCTGTAACAATACGCGCTAGTTCGAATCGGGGAATAGGTAAACATGATGCCTGGCATGAGACAAGGGATAGCTCAGTTCAGGTAGCTGTTGTTATTGCGAGATGTTGTTTTTATAATACATCGCCTCCCTGTCTGTATCTTTGATGCCTTTTGTTATTCTTGTAACTTATTACTAACTTTTTCATTGTTGTGATTGAAGCTAGTGAATTCCTTGTCTATCCATCATGGAAGACCTCAACCTACCAATTGCTGTTAGACGTTCGCGTCGCAGCAGCGTCAAGCCAGAGCCATCAGACATTCCTTCTTCCCCCATGCCAATTCCTGCCAAAACACCCAGAACAGTCTCTAGAAGAAAAGTCCGCTTCTCAGAGCCAGGCCTCTCTAGTGGTCTGACCCCAATGGTCGGTCGCTTCTCTGTCGCAACACCAAAGCGACGTCGCCATTCTTCTGCCCCCGTAGCAACTACACCAAGCACTATTCGCTCAACTTCCGCGTTGCCGGAGAGCGGCGATGTCACCTTTCTTCCCCTGCGGCAAGTTCTTGATGGTCGCGTCCAAAGGCGCATTCGGCGCAATGGATTGAGTGAAGAGATGAACGTCATTCAGCAGGAGAAGAGACGGCGCTCAATGGAGACCAAGGAGGAAATCGAGAAATTGAGAGATCAGCTCAAGGCGCGTGATCGCGAGATCTATGAGTTGCAGAATGCGACAATTGTTATTGACACAAACCGCATTTGGGACCTCGAGAAGCAGATTGAGGACCTGCAGGAGGAACTGACCAAAAGATCTGGGCGCTCTCTCAGCGAGAAGAGAGGCTACAACTGGACACTGTCAGCGAGAGAGAAGTTTTCGCCCGAGTACATGGACATGGACGATACCGCGTTTGGTGAGGAGACTATTGCGCAGTTGGTCTGCAGTACACCCTCAAGAGCGAGGGCGAGACACGACGCGAGCACTTCATTCATGGACATGACGCCACCTGCTACAAGCCCAACGATTCCCGGGACGCCCATGTCATGGAATCCCATCTCGTCAACATTGAGTGCTGGTGTTCAGGCTTGTTTCCCAGATCCCCAACAACAGCAATTGGAAGAAGAAGTCTCGTCGCTGCAGCTCGAGGTTACAAAGCTCACCAACACACTCGAATCATACAAGTCACTCAGCGGTCGCTTATCCGACAAGCTCACCGAGTTCACACCAGCTGTTGAGTCGGAGTCAACAACATCACATCACCAACTGGAAGCCCAAATCGACGCCATGCTACGCACAATGTCTGACAGAGCGTGTGCACTTCAACAACTCACCACAAACATTACAAAACTCGGCTTCCACGGTTCTGACGCAAGCGACATGATCACATCCCTCTCCTCTGGCTTCCGCGCCGCCCGCTTGGAGCTGGAGTATCTGACTCCCGGCGAAATCACCCTCCCACTGTCGTCTCATGGTGCAGAAGTGCTGGATCTCATGCTAACGCGTCTGCGCGACATGGCCAAGCGCGCCAAAGAGGACGAGGATGCTATTGATGAGTATCACGAGATTGAGCAGTCACTACGAAAGCAACTCGACGCGCGCGTCACTGTCATGGACGGTCTCAAGGCAGAGATGTCCAAGGCAGAGAAACTCATGAGCGATAAAATTGCGCGGATTCGCGAGCTTGAAGTGGCTAACACCAGGCTCAAGGGTGCGGTGGATGACTACGTGCGCGACATTTCGGAGCTTGAGAACCTCGTTGAGAGAATGGAGCGCGAAGCGCACGACGCGGAGGATGAGTACCACGTGCAATTGGAGGTCAAGCGCAAGGTGCTGAGTCGCAAGGAAGACAGCATCGCGGAGTTGGAGACGCGATTGTCTGAAGCGCTTCAGCGATCAGCGGATCTTCAGCGCGAGGTGAAGGAAGTCCAAGAAACTAAGATACGCGACGTTGCAGCACTGAACAAGCGACACGGCGCGGCACTCGCAGCAGGTGACGCGAGCGTGGTCAAGTACCGTGGGGAGATTGATAGAGTAAATGCTTCTCTTCGCACGGCGCATGCGACGATATGTAGTCTACGAGTTGAGAATGGCGGGTTGAAGAGTCAGATGGAGGAGGAGAGGATGAAAGCCAAGACAGTGATTGACTCAATGAAGGAGGAGCTTCAGCGGGTCGTGCAGATGAGTCAGGAGTTTCTGACGCCGAAAAGCAAAGCGCTGACGAGTGCCGATTCTGTGTCAGAGCCAGGGTCTGGGTCGTCGTCTTCGACAGCGAGCGGAAAGAGACCGGCTTTTGTTTCTGTAGATGGCGGCGCGAGAAGGCTGAGTAGAAAGAGATTATGTCGGGGACGGGATAGCGGGATGGGCTTGGTGGATGAAGATGAAGAAGAGTGTTTCTGAGTTGTTGGAGGAGGAATGCATGGAATGGCGTTAGTAAAACATTCTTTCAGACTATTTTCTTTGTCTTTTAACAGATTTGTTAATTATTGTTTATTTAATTCATCGTGGAAACTTGCCTGTTTTCCCCAGTCCCGACTCTGATAGCCGATAGATGCCGATCTTTGTTCCCTATCTTATCCATCTCCCTTACCCGAAAGGGCGTAGATCTCTGCCTCGGCCTCGCCGTCCGAGTTCGGCCGCCGCTAAAACCCGGTCCCTAGATTTGAATCGCATCTTTAATTTCGCAGTTTCACAAATTCATTCTCCTTTTTATATCTCAATACCATATTATATACACTATACGAAATGACGATACATATCCTACGAAACGCCTTCAAGAGGCCAATCAACCTTAACTTCTCTCACTTACAACGACGTTTCCAATCTTCCAAAAAAGTAGAAGAGGCTATCCCTGTTCCCAGCACCGTTGCGCCGTTACCATTATGGCAACGTTTGGGACCGCTCACAACCGCTGCGCGAGCGTATGCGCGGGCTCAGTCGAAGAACCCGTTACGAACTCAAGTTGCTACTGCGATAACGATTTATATCGCTGCGGATTTAAGCGCGCAGTATGTTAGCGACAACGAATATGATCCTGAGAGGACATTGAGGAACGCCGTTATAGGGGGTGTTGCTGCGATACCAAACTTTAAATGGTGAGCTAAAAAGGAGAATGAGAGTGAATCTCAAAGACTGACTTAATAGGTTTATTTTCCTTTCTCACAACTTTAATTACTCTTCACGAATTCTCTCCATCGCTACAAAAGTCGCCGTGGGTCAAATCGTCTTTACACCAATTTTCAACACATATTTCTTCGGCGCGCAGGCTTTGTTGTCTGGTGAAAACATCTGGGGTACTATCGAGCGTGTCAAGGATACTGTACCGACGAGTATCCTCAACTCGTGCAAGTTATGGCCCATGGTTACGGCATTCAGCTTTACGTTCTTGAGTATCGATTGGCGGCCTTTGTTTCATGGTGTTGTGGCGGTTGGGTGGCAAACGTATCTGAGCTTTTTGAATAGGCAGGCTGAGATGAAGGAGAGGTTGAGGCATGAAGGAAAGACGGAGGAGGTCAAGACTGTGGGGTTTGCGGTGGCGCAGGCTGCTTGAAAAAAAGTGCATTTCGAAGAATAGAGTAGAATTGTTTTTGGGATTATAGATGGACATATAGAGGAGTTTTGGTTTGTTCGGTTGAGCTTGACTTTTCAAAATGCTTGCATCTCTTAGCGGTATATCCCTCATACAGAATATCTTTTCTTACCAGCTAGAATAAATAGAAAGAATGGCCTAGAATCTTATTAGTTATTCTTCGTACATATTTAGTCTGGGATGTTCGAATATCAAGAAGAGTGTAGGAACACCGAAATTCGAATACATGCACGCGCTATCACCATATGTTATTTATAGTAGCATTTGGCGGGTTAGTTACAAGGTGGAGACATAACTGTTGATATCTATCAGAAAAAACAGACAATGGTTAAAATATTAATTTATCAATGCTGGAACAGTTTTAAGAGAAAGAATTGTTCCCTCTCTTCCTCTAATTGAGTCATTATAGCAATATGTTCGTGATTGGCTGTTGATGTCGCGACTGATATCTTTCTTATCTTATCATCGCTATCTTATCACTGTCTTGACCCTGAACCTCAGGAACAGAAAACCGCTTCTCACCCCCATACCAGCCATGAAGAAGTCAATAGCATGCGGCGCATGTCGCTCATCCAAGCGCAAAGTAAAATACACTCACTCAGAACTTATTACCATATTCCGATCTGTTGCTGATCAATCCGTAGTGTATCCACTCTGGCGGCCCGCCCTGCACGCGTTGTCGCGACCGAGGTGATGAATGTATCTTTCCTCCAAAGGGCACCTCGTTCATCTTTAGGCGCAGCCGTTTAGAACGTCTCACGGCTGATAACCGAGACAATGATGGTCTTCGAGCTGACCCGACTATTACGCGAGCCGCGAACCTTGCTACGACTGATCCATTTGGGTTCTTGACCGATGAGGTGAAAAATAGTTATCTGAGATGCTCGTATAAGTGGTCCTTTCATCATATCCCTAATCTTCTCATCGCCATTAGAGAAAGGAGATTAGACCCATTGCTTATTTGGGCTATGTTGGCCATTACAGTCCGGTATGCACGTTAAAAATGTTTGATCATGCGTTATGCTCATCGTTCTGTAGATTTTCACAGGCAGCACCACCAGGATACTCAACCCAGGTTGAAGCAAGCAACACATTCGCTGCACATGCTAGAACTCAGGTCTTATCTCTAGTTGATCAGCCAACCGTCCATCGAGCTCAGGTTCTTCTTATGTTGACCGGTCATTCCTGGGGTGCCGGCGAAGGCAGACGCGCCTGGGTTTACCTTGGCATGGCCGTCCGCATGGCTCAAGTCCTTGGACTTTTCGAAGAATTGCCCCCTTCGACAACACGCGACGAGTTCATCGAAGCTGAAGAAAGGCGGCGCACAGCTTGGACGTGTTTTCTCATGGACAGTCTCCTGAGTGGAGGAAAGGGGCGCGACAGGATGCTATCAGCTGACAACATGCGTATACAACTTCCTTGCGACTCTGAAAGTTTCAATTTTGGCCAAATCGTCGTCTGCGAGAGGTTAGACGGCTCGGTGGCCGACGGAGTAGGCACGACATTGGGTATCCGTGTCAAAGGAAACCTGGGCATCGTGGCTTACAGCATGCGTGTGGCCGATGTCTGGGGAGCTGTGGCCAAATGGGCCTGCACGCGACACGACAACAACGTTCCTCCGTGGCAACCCCAATCTGACTTCCAGATGCTGCTCGGTCGACTAGAAGTATGGAAGAGCTCATTGCCAGAGCGCCTCCGTTACGAACTTTTCCTTCTGAGAGCACACAGCGTATCAAACCAGGGTCAGGCGTACTGTTACATGCACTGCATCTACTTTATGAGCGTAATCTTCCTTTATCGATCTTATCTGCCCGAGGTCGAGATGCAAAGAGCCAGGATAGGCGATAAGGACTGGGATCAATGGTCAACGTGGTCGAGCAAAGAGCTTGTTCAAGTTGCCAAGCAAGTGTGCGATATGCTGCAAGAGATACGAGCTTTTGGTTTGTATTTCCTTCGCGGGCTTGTTCCATGGATCGGTTTCACCATCTACACGGCTGTTGGAACAATGCTCTACTTCTACCACTTTCCTAATCCCGGAGATACCCCTAACGATATTGACAAGCGACGGGAACACATTGTCGAGGGTCTCTTGTTCCTCAAGGATATGCGACAAGCGTGGCCAATGGCTGATACATGGGTGAGTCTTCCACGGTCTGAACTCATGGCACGAAGACTAACTGGTAACAGCGCGAGAAAATCAAGGCGATGCAAATATTCTACAGCAATATCAAGACCGATGGCGATCTAGCAGTGACACCAAGCGAGAGAAGAGAAATGCGCAATGCCATTATCGACTATGGTGCTCTACAACCTGATCCCGTTCGCCAACCTGACACCGAAAGCACCGATGAACAAGTAAGTAAAGATGAATGATATTTGAGATTCCTAGTAGACTGACCATCTCCCTAGAGCGCAACAGATGGTGAGAATGATCAAGCGACAACGAGCACAAGCGCAGATTTCAACCCCGAGTCTATGAATTTCATTGCACCCGCCGACATTGATCTGTTTGATACAGATTTTGCATTCGGTAGTAACATGTATGCCACGTTTGCCGATGCTACACAGGGTTTCTGGGAGAGTTTTCCGGGAAGCATGGACATCCAAACCGATATTATGAACTTTGACCACTAAATCAGGTCGACTTTCTCTTTTATTCTCTCTTCTTTTGGTTTCTCTAGCGGCATTCCTTCCCCCGCCAAGCCGGGAATTACCATGTTCAATGATGTGACAGGACAGGTGGAATGGACGATCGAACCCCCGCGCTTCTCCACGGAATGCATTTAGCCTAAATGCCACGACTTTCATGACGGGATATAAGACCATGCAAACCGCGCATGCTTGTCACTCCTTGTATCTAATTCAGACTCTACTCAACTCACTTCAACAATTATAATCGAGATGCCCCAAGTCAGGAACCCAATTCTTCCAGGATTCAACCCGGATCCTTCTATTATCCGGGTTGGCGATGACTACTACATCGCCACGTCCACTTTTGAGTGGTTTCCTGGCGTTCAGATCCACCACTCTAGAGACCTTGCCAACTGGAAACTAGTTGTGCGTCCGTTGACTCGCAAGAACCAACTCGACATGCGTGGCGAGCCTGACAGCTGTGGTGTTTGGGCACCTTGTTTGAGCCACGACGGCGAGAAATTTTGGCTAGTTTACACTGATGTTAAGCGAAAGGACGGTTCTTTCAAGGATGCGCATAATTATATCGTCACCGCACCATCTATTGAAGGGCCATGGTCGGATCCTGTTTATGCTAACTCTTCTGGCTTCGACCCGTCACTCTTCCATGATGACGACGGAAAGAAGTGGTTCAACAACATGACCTGGGATCACCGCTCTCGCCCAAGAACGTTTGAAGGCATCTTCCTCCAAGAATTTGACCCCAAGGCCAACAAATTAGTCGGTCCGAGAAAGAACATCTTTGAAGGAACGGATTTGGCCTTTGTGGAGGGGTCACATATTTACAAACGCAATGGATGGTATTACCTTTCGACTGCAGAGGGTGGCACGGGGTACAGTCACGCCATAACCCTTGCTCGATCTCGCAACGTGTGGGGTCCTTATGAGGTACATCCTCAAAAGCATATCCTTACCTCAAAGGATACGCCACATGCTGCCCTCCAAAGAGCCGGTCATGGCCAGATCGTCGAGACGCCAGATGGAAAGACCTACGTCGTGCATCTCACAGGCCGCCCAACTACGCAGAAACGACGCTCGGTGTTGGGTCGAGAGACTGCTATCCAGGAAGCTTACTGGGGCGAGGATGAATGGTTGTACATCAAGAACGGGCCTGTCCCAAGCTTATACGTTGATCTTCCTGGCGAGCGTGACGACACAGTATACTGGGAAGAGAAGCGATACACCTTCAAGGACACTTTGCACAGTGACTTTCAATGGCTCCGAACCCCCGAGCCCGAGCGTATCTTCAACATCAAAGATAATCAGCTCACCCTCATCGGTCGCGAGTCTATCGGATCCTGGTTTGAGCAAGCCCTAGTCGCTCGTCGTCAAACGCATTTTTCATACGACGCCGAAACCGTCATTGATTTCTCCCCCGAAGACGAGCGCCAATTCGCTGGTCTGACAGCATACTACTGCCGCTTCAACTTTTTCTATCTTACCGTGACAGCTCACGCGGACGGCCAACGCGAACTTCTCATCCTCAGCTCTGAAGAAACCTTCCCGCTAGGCCGACTCAACAAGCCTTTAGCGGAGTCTGTCAAGATTCCCAATGAGGGAAAGGTGAAGCTGGCTTTGACGATTCGAGGAAACAAGTTGCAGTTTTTCTACGCCCTTGAAGGAAAGGAGCTGACCAAGATTGGACCCGTGTATGATGCTTCGCTTTTGTCTGACGAGTGTGGTGGGCATCCCAATGATGGAAGTTTCACTGGTGCTTTTGTGGGAATGGCGGCTTCGGATGTCAATGGACTTGCGATGGAGGCTAAGTTTGATTACTTCGTTTATCGACCTGTTCATGATGATTCAGACAGGTATGATATATGAGAGGCTCATGATATAGAAATGGGTATGTAATCCATATCATTAATAAAATTGAATCTCCATTTTGATAGTTAAGCCTTCTTGTTTAGCCACTCCTCCCGTAAGATGCAATTTACAGTATTTCAAATAGATGTTGCAGTTAGGTAATATGATAAGATATTTTGTTGCTGTATCGGCTTCAACTTGTCCTCGGTTAGCTGTGAGCCGAAGGTGCGGGGTATTGCGTGATGGCCTCACAACCTGGACTTGTCTTTTGCACAGCTATCAATAAAGAGAAAAGAACCATGCATCTTCCCAAGCTTCCCCCAAGCGCCGCGTATATTCGCCTATCTAACCCTGCTAAACGCAACGCCCTGAGTCTGCCAATTCTACGAGACCTAAAATCCCAACTTACGACAGCACTCACGCCACGCACATCAGGCCACCTTCGGATCCTCCCACCATTCAAAGAACACATTCTCTTTGATCTCGAAGAAGCATCACACAAGAAGGAGGAATCCCAAGATGTCTGGAGTAGATACGGCTGGCTCGTCAGCGCGGCTGAGTGGAAGAAGGAACGCGAAGGTCTACCCGATGTTCTAGTGCTTCGCAGCGATGGACCTGTGTTTTCATCAGGACATGACTTGAAAGAGCTTTCGCAACTTTCCCATGATGATGTAAAGTTGCTGTTTAGTCTCTGTGCGGAAGTCATGAGTTTGATCCGGAGGAGTCCTGTGTTGGTGGTTTGTCCTATACAAGGGCTTGCTACAGCTGCTGGATTTCAACTCGCCATGACCACAGACTTTCCCATCGCGTTGCCTGATACGCAGTTTTCATTGCCTGGAGCTAAGATTGGATTACCATGCACGAGTCCGTCGACTGCTGTTTCACGACGTTTGCCGCCTGGTGCGACGTACAGGTTACTTGCCACTGCTGAACCTATCACGGCCTCAGAGTATCCTGGTGCTGTTGACGTGGTTAAAGTTCCAGAAGGAACAAAGCCGGAGGATGCTTTTGAAAGTCGTACAGCAGCCGTGGTGGAACAATTGGCAGCGAAATCACCGCAGCAGCAGGCTGTAGGTAAATGGGCTTATTGGACACAACTTGGTATCGGGTCGAGTAGTCATGATGGTGGTGATGGGTATGGAAGTGCGGCGCGATGGGCGGGTAGAGTTATGGCTTTGCATGCGAAGAGTGAGGATGCGAAGGAAGGGATTGAAGCATTTTTGGGAAAGAGGAAACCTGAATGGAAGAGCAACTCCGAGTCGAAGTTATAATAGCGTTGATGGAGATAGAAATGGAGATGCTGTTGGACATGGAGATAAAGATGGAAATTGGTATAGAGATTGTGCATTTTACGGTTTGTCCAGTAAAACATCAATGACGATACCCCAAAGAGGGGTTCATATTGAACATCTTGGTGTTGAAGCTCAATTGGCCAATTGACTGTGTCTTATCTTGTCGCGTCAAATGTCGTCACGAACTTTTGTCGCTCGCCCAAGACACATTCTCTTGGCAGTTGCAACATAACACGGGGGACTTTTTCCAAATGGTCCGAAACGGGCAGGTCTTGTTCTCTTTCACCCCGGCTCTGTTTTTACATCTAAACTGTCCTGGGAAGGCGATAGCAAGCTAGGGCCTTGTCGATCGCGAAGATCCTGGTATAAGCTTAAGTTTATCGTTGATGGGCGACGGGAAAACTTATTTATTTAGACTCGACGCGCGCCATCTTTTGTCTTTGGTTTCTCACCTCAACAGTCTTTTGTCAATCGTTCAAAATGGCTGCCAAAGTCGTTCTGGCCACTCTTTTGGCTTTGGCCCCTCTGGGTCTGGCTGTCGATCCTCCTCGCAAGCCCCATCAACCCACTGGCGAGGGAGATCGTCTCCTCACTTTCAACGAGACGAGTCCGGGCGCCAAATTGAGACCGTCTTCTATAAGTGTTGACTGGTCTTCTGCCGGCGGTGACGGAAACTACATTGTCCTCAGCGACGACGGCGATCTCGTTCTAGAGGATATCCTCTCTGAGAAGACGACCAAGTTTGTCACGGCCGATAAGCTTCCCAAGGATCTGCACGAGTACTGGATTAGCGGTGACGCGAAAAAGGTCTTGGTTGCTTCCAACTATACCAAGCAGTATCGCTACTCGTACTTTGCCGACTACTTCGTTCTTGATGTTGAGTCTGGCGAAAGTGAGCCGCTTGTTGAGAACCAGGTTGGCGATATTCAGTATGCTCAGTTTGCGCCTAACGGTGATGCTGTTGCTTTTGTGCGCGACAATGACCTCTTCATCCGCCGCAGCGATGGCAAGGTCGAGCAGATCACTTCTGACGGTGGT
The DNA here is from genome assembly GCA_002093855.1 of Fusarium praegraminearum. NCBI lineage: Eukaryota > Fungi > Ascomycota > Sordariomycetes > Hypocreales > Nectriaceae > Fusarium > Fusarium praegraminearum. The sequence goes on along the minus strand of LXHY01000106.1, from coordinate 123,281 downwards.
CCTGATATGTTCCACGGTGTTCCCGACTGGGTATACGAAGAAGAAATCTATGGTGGTCGCTCTGCCTTATGGTGGTCGCCTGATTCCAAGTTTATCGCTTTCCTCAGCTTCAACGAGACTGGTGTTGGCACATTCACCATCCCTTACTACATGGACAACGAAAAGGTCGCTCCTACATACCCTCGCGAGCTAGATCTTCGTTACCCCAAGGTTGGCTCCAAGAACCCAACCGTGGAGCTCAACATTTTGGATGTGTCCGAGGGCGAGTACAAGCCCGTTCCCGTCGAGGCCTTCAAGCCTGAGGAGCTCATCATTGGCGAGGTTGCTTGGGTCACCAAGGATCACAGCGCTCTCATCTTCCGTGCTTTCAACCGTGTACAGGACCAGGATGCTCATGTTGTTGTCAACCCTGAGACTCTCAAGTCCAACACTGTTCGTGAGCGAGACGGTAGTGATGGATGGCTCGAGCATACCCTTTCCATCTCTTTCGTCGGACCTCTGGGTTCTGCTGGAAATGGATCTTACTATGTTGATGTGAACGACCAGGACGGCTGGAACCACATCTACCTCTACCCTGTCAATGGCGGAGAGGCTATCCAGCTTACATCTGGCGAATGGGAAGTTTCCACCATTCTTAACATCGACACTGCCGAGAAGCTTGTCTACTTCCAGGCTTCCAAGAGACACTCTACTGAGCGACATGTCTACAAGGTCTCATGGGAAACCAAGAAGCTTACTCCTCTGGTTGATGACTCTGTCCCCGGTTACTGGAGTGCTTCTTTCTCTTCTAGCGGTGGATACTACATCCTCCACTACCAGGGCCCTGATGTTCCCTACCAAGAGCTTTACACTTCCAACTCTACCAGCAAGCCTGTTCGCACTCTTGTCGACAACAAGCAGTTCTACAAGAACATTACCCAGTACAACCTGCCCAACATTACCTACTTTGAGCTTGAGCACCCTGATGGCTACACCCTAAACGTCATGCAGCAGCTACCTCCCAACTTCAACGCATCCCAGAAGTACCCTGTTCTCTTCACACCCTACGGCGGTCCCAACTCTCAGCGCGTCGCCAAATCTTTCCAGGCTCTTGGCTGGAAGCAGTACATCTCATCCGACCCTGAACTCCAGTACGTTGTCTACACTGTTGACAACCGAGGAACTGCTATGCGTGGTCGCAAGTACCGCTCCATGGTGACTTCTCAGCTTGGCAAGCTTGAGCCCCTCGATCAGATCTGGGCCGCCGAGCAGCTTACTTCCATGTTTGACTATGTCAACGCTGAGAAGATTGGTATGTGGGGATGGTCCTACGGCGGCTACCTTACAGCCAAGACCATTGAAGCCGATTCTGGTGTCTTTAGCTTCGGTCTCATCACCGCCCCTGTGTCAGACTGGCGCTTTTACGACTCCATGTACACAGAGCGCTACATGAAGACACTGGACAAGAACGAAAAGGGATACCTTGAGACCGCTGTGCATGACGTGTCTGGCTTCAAGAACATCGCTGGTCAATTCAGTGTTCTTCACGGCACAGGTGACGACAACGTGCACTACCAGCACACGGCTGCCATGATTGATCTCCTCGTGGGATCTGGCGTGTCGCCTGAGAAGATGAAGATGTTTGCTTTCACAGACAGTGACCATAGTATTGTGTACAACGGTGCGTCAGTCTGGATCTACAAGTATCTTACTGCGAGGTTGTATGATGAGGTCAAGAGACAGCCCAAGGCTAAGGCCTTGAGTCATCAGTGGAACAAGAGACGGATTGAGATTGTCGCTTAGACATGATTTTAATTAGAGTTGTATATAATAACATACCGACTTTATTTTGACACTTTCTGTTTGAAAGATATCTTGGCTGTTGCACCCTTTGTGTTTGCTCTTTTGGAAGGTGTTTCAGAATCTAACAGGTGAAAGATATAGACTAGATTCTGCAGGTGTGCTATCTAATATCTTGGCGAGCGGGAGAGGCTTGGGTCGGTGTGTCTGTGTATCTGATGGCGTTGTTGACGTGCTTTGAAACAATCCGACCTGCAGGTTCTATGCATGCCAGCTATATATAGTATCTTATATTCCCATGATACGATAAGGAGCTGTGTCCGTCTCCAATCTTCAGTCATAGGTGCCGCCAGTTTCGTTGCTTAAGTTGGTACCCGATTGATCGTAGGATACCTTCACAATTTCCGATGCTTCCTTAATCAATGTAACGGTGGCAGGTTATCGGGTCATGTCGTATTTACCACTTCCGTATGTCATCTAGTCTAGATGACAAATAGAAGAGAAGCCATTGTTTATTCATTCAAGACTCTAGGTCATCATCAGATAATTAAGTTACCTGACCTATACCCTGCTGTAGTGTAACGCGGACCTCGACCAATTCCGTGGAAATGTACAGTAGTCTTATCGCGAGTTTGTTTCACTGCCCGGTTCCGAGAAATCCGGTATAATGCCCACTAAATACATGTCAATTGTAGATCTGATCGTCTAATTTATGGAATCTTGACTCTTTCGTTATGTGTCAGAAAACTATTGTTTATCCCTGAGTTGAATAAACAACATGACTCGTAAACGCGATGGATCACGCCATGGACCGTGGTTACTCTCGCGTGCATTAGCTCGTCGTCCGATGTCGCATCTTGATATTTGACAGGTTTTTCTTTTCTTGCCGATTAGAAAGAAAATGACGCAGATTTATTAGTTAACCAATCGGTTACTAACCAGCTGAACAATTGTATCCGCTTAGATTTGCAATCTTGCGGATACAAACCGGAAAAGCTTTGCCTTTTGTGTTTACCCCTGCCTGGGGCTGAAGAACGAAAAAAAAGGAGACTGATCAAGACACAATGTCTCAATAGAGCCATATGCATATTGAAACCCAAGACAACGGAAATAATTCCTAGATAAAAACCGTTCGTCAGGCGGTTCTAGATTTCTTCGCGGGCGCAATAGGTACGGATGAACCAGCCAGATCTGAACCACATAGCCGGGTCATCAGGGGTTCACTATCACATGGCTTCTCTATTTGCTATCGTGCATTATCGTAAATTCTGTAACATTAAAAACGCCATCGAATGTTTGATGTGCCTCGAATAGGTAGGTCACCGATAAGCCACAGTAGCCATGGCAGTCAACCCCCTTTTCTAAAAGAAAATGGAAAAAACTAGTGTCTGGTAGTGATCACCTCAATGAACCTGTTTTAACCAATAACTACGTGTACTAATTATTATTCTTAGCACTAATTGACACGTAATGGTGGATCAAAACTCTGTTATTCCCCGGTAATCGTCTTCCGAGGTCGCAACGAGGGTCAAGTCTTGGGATCTTCAGCTGGGTACGGTAACTTAAGCATGGTGCCGTATACTAATATCACCACAGTTATCCGTCACCTGAGTACTCTAACCATGTAATATATAAGCTCTCCTAATCTGACTAGACACCTCGTTTTATCAGAAATCGTCTCAAAGAGGCATCTGGTCCGCAGGTCTAGACGAACCGAACGTTGACTCCTGGTAAATGTGGCTTGCCCAGTGATACCGGACTCCTCGGCTAATCCTCTTAGTGAACCGTCTTTCGAACGTCGTTGGGCAGAGAAGCTCTCTGACACTTCGGCAAGCTCTGACTCGGCATGCCGCTAGCAAACTCTATGTCGCAAAAACAGAACCCATGGTCAATAGCATCGGGAACCAGCCTACCAGCCAAGACATGACAGTTCCGCACATTTCACCGGGCTGAGAGGCTGATTCAGACCCCCAGTTTTCCTGTTTTCCCACGTGGTAGACCCTGCTTGTGTGCATCACTGAGCGACACTTAATGCAGGTGTTCTGCCCACCATCCCTGACCTGGACCTGCAGATCTCTCTCTACTTTCTTTTTCTTTCTTTTTTTGGTTTCTGTCGTTTATGAGCTTGTTTTTCGCTTGATTGGGCCAAGACCCGTTCTATTACTGAGCATCTCGTCTACCGAAAGCCGCAACCATGGCTAAACTTGATACCGAGATGTGGATTTGGTATTCCCTGACGCTCGTCGTGGTCATTTTCAGAATGTACGTTTATGTCAAGCTTGATGATGATCCGATACTAACTCGTCATAGGACTTCGCGTCGCATGTTGTTAGGATCATTCAAGAATCTACTGGCAGATGACTACCTCATGACTCTGACAATGGTACGTTGTTTTCTTCCCTTACAACTGAGCAAGTATTGACGATTATAGATCACGTATACCGCCCTTCTCGCAGTCGTCAGCGTCCTCGGCCACACGCCAACCAACCTCATCGACCCAGCACTCAACATAAAACTCACACCCGAGGATATCAAACTACGCGAATACGGATCGAAACTTGTTCTTGTAACCGAACATATGCAGATGATTACTATTTGGGGTGTCAAGGGATGCCTGCTGTTCATGTACAGTCGACTGACGTGAGTTACTCCATCAATGTCACAACAACAAATACTGACTATTGTTAGACTGAGTTTGAAACAAAACTTCTTAGTCAAGCTCGTGGCAGGATATGTCATTGCTGGATTTGTGATTATGCAGATCTTGTGGTTCGCTGCTTGGTGTAGACCCTTCAACCAATACTGGCAGGTTCCTCCAGATGACTGTAAGTATGCAACGAAAGATCCAGAGAATTGAACTGATATGATTACAGTGAACTGCTCAGCTGAAACGAATCACATGATTACAAACGCCGTCCTCAACATCTCCTCCGACGTCATGATTATCATCCTTCCAATGCCAGTCTTTTTACAATCTCAACTACCACTGAAGCGAAAGATCATCCTCTGCGGTGTCTTTGCCTTGGGTATCTTTACTGTCAGTATAATTACTATCTCACTCATCACTCACCAACTCTAACACGATATAGATCCTGGCAGCTACGATGTCCAAGATCTACAGTCTGGGCGACCCCTACGGCATAGATTGGTCGTACTGGTACATCCGTGAAGTTTCGACCGCTGTTATAGCAGCCAACCTCCCTCTTACCTGGACTCTTCTCCAACGTGTCTTCCGTCTCGGGAACTTCAGCGCACGCTACGCCAAATCATCCAACCAGCGCACAGGAGAAGGCGGAACATCTCGATTCCGATCTACATATGGAAACCTCAGCAGTATGGATCGAAGACCCAAACGACCTACATATGTCGAGCCCGGTATGAGCTTGAATGATAGTCAGGAGGAAATCAACGGGAATGGAATTCCTTTGAAGATTTACCAGAAGAACGAGGTTACAATTGATATCACGACTGAGGAGATCAAGGATAAGGATGACCAGAGGAATTCTTCACCGCCAAGACGTCCGGACTTTCTAAGAGAGGTTGGTTCAAATGGTAGTCTAGAGGGAGACAAGGCGCCAAACGATATGGAGCTTGGAATTGTCACAAAGGTTTATCATGGAGTTTAATAGCTGATGAAAGCATAAGAAGCGTAGACATACATACTTGGATTTCTAGAAATAATTACAACGCAAAAAAAGCATTAATGACCTATTGTTCTTTTTAAATATCATAATCGATTTTATGACTACATAATCGTAGCTGTAGCTCGATTTGTATACTGTTTTAACCCTATTTGTAAAGGGCAATCTTGACACCGTTCTTGTTCGAAGGTCCAATACGCATAACAGGTGTATACGGCGAATCATCCCGCGACTCAATGCGACTGAACTTCTGTGCCATGCGATACAGCATATATCCAGCCTCGGTCTGTACCATCATTTGCGCAGGGCAACGGCGAGGACCACCACCAAAAGGTAGGAAATCCCAAGTACCCCTCAGACCATCATGACGCTCGGGTCGGAATTCCTCGGCGTCGGGGCCCCAGACATCTGGGTCACGGTACATGACTGTCTTTGTGACCGAGACCAGATTGCCTTTGCGGACGTGTAGGGGCTGTTTACCGTCTGGGCCGCCGCCGAGGGGAAGAATTGAGTCGTTGAGGGCTGCGCGGACTTGGACGACATTGTTGGGGGTGAGACGATGGGCTAGACTTGTCAGTAAATTTTCATTATAGATTTCGTTCCAGGGACACTCACTCTCATTCATGACTCCATTCAACCAAGTCATATGACGAAGGGACTCGAAGGTAGGTTGCTCATCACCACAGGCAAGAACCTCCTCCCTCAACTTCTGCCAGGCATCGGGGTGTCGAGACAAATGCCACAAGCAATTGCTGATAAAAATCGAAGTAGTATCATTATTTGGCACAAAAACCAAACAAAGCTGCGATCGTAACTCTTCCTCCTCGGGGACATTGGACGCCATGAACCACAAGAGATCAGTCCTCTCAGGCCCAACCTCTTTACCCTCGGCGATGAGCTTCTTGCGCTCTTCAATCTCGGCATAAGTGCTGCGGATGTGCACATTTACAAAGTCGTGTACTTTGTACACGGCTTTGAGCCACCAGTTCCAGTTAAAGGCCCAGAGGAATCGGTAGAACTGAATACGGAGACGGCCGCCGCGGAGGACAGTGAGCATTTCCCAGGTTATGTCTGCGCGTTCGGGGAATTCCATTGATTTCATGGACTCGCCGAAGATGAATTCGCTGGTAAGATCGAGGAACTGGGATGTTAGTTTTGCACTGGAATACTAAGGGAGTGAATAACATACCCATCGCTGGACAAGAGGCTGGACATCAACCTCGACACCATCTTGTTGAGGCAGCAGACCCATGAACTGGTCAACATAGGGTCTGATGCGATCAATACTCGCATAGACTTCGCGGTAGAAAAATGGCTTGACAAGGTATCTCGCAAACTCCCAGTTCTTTCCATCAGTAGTACTAATACCCTTGTCGGCAAAGGGCATAGCACCCTTTGTCCTGCGTCTCATAGGCTCCAATCCAAAATCCTTGAAGTTAGTCGCCTGGATTGCCTTGAGATTCTCACCCTCGATGGTGCAGATCTGCTTGATACCGAAGAAGTTTATGGAAAAGGTCTTTGGTCTGTTTCGATGAAGACGACGCAGCCAATCGAGATAGTAGTCATTTTTGAGGGCGCGGATTTGGCTGTAGACCATATCTAGGCCGTAAAAGGGATCCCATTGGAAGACACGGGATGTAGGGACGCCATGTTTGGCGGCATCGGGGGTGGTGAAGAGACGGTTGATGAGGATTATGAGGATGGCACTTGTTAGAGCTGCGATGGGGACTTTGTGCTCTGTTGCGAGCGCAAGGGCATGATCGAGGGTGATCATTGTGATGGTTGGAAGGAAACGGATAGTGGTTTTTCTTTCTTGGTGGAAATTGAGAGGATATAATTCACAAATTAAAGAGCGATATTTTGTCGAAGTGTGGATATGTCGAGTTTGAGATGACATGTCCTGGCATGATGCTCTTCGGAAGGATGGATTGCATGCTCGTAAGGATTTCCCGGGTTAGATTGATTGATTGCCTGTATTACGGTCTCACTGTATATTTCTGACCACCAAAGGTTTAGCTGTCGGGGAATTGGACCCGTCGATAAGAAATCTCCGAGACCCTCATGTATGCTGGTTATTTTCCGAACACCCCCACCATCTTGAACTTGTAGCTGCATATTCCTTCTCGAACTTCTAAGCTTAGTCAGAAATGAAACAGTATGTCAGGTTGTGAATGAATTGGATTGAACTGATATCACTTTCAAGTTCAATATCTTGTTTTCACAACAAACCGACACATTGACAATGGCTTCATCGACAAACACAACGACCAAGGATGAACAATCCATCCCAAACAACAGCGCTTTGCGCAATTACTATGAATCATGGGACTCACGCCTCGTGTACAAAGTCATCATGGGAGGAACCCAGCATTTTGGATACTGGGACAAGGACACGTACTGGCCGTTCCCACTAACACCACAACTTCGACGGTGAGTCAGTACCCTTTGGATCTACGTTACAAAGCTGACCATGGTGTTGTCAGAATGGAAGAGAAACTGCTCGAGATTATCAATCTCCCCCGAGGCTCTCAAATTCTTGATGCAGGATGTGGTGTAGGCCATGTCACTCGCTACTTTGCCCAGCATGGTATGCGCATGCTTGGAATTGACATCATCGACTGGGCGATAGATGATGCTCGCATCGCCGCAAAGGACGCAGACCTCTCAACTGCTCAGATGAACATTGAAAAGATGGACTACCATGACCTGAGCTCTATCCAAAATTCTTCGCTAGACGGTGTCTACACAATGCAATCCATCAGCCACGCCTACGATCCCAAGCGTGCAATGGCCGAGTTTTATCGCGTCACTCGTCCAGGTGGCCGTATAGCCATGGTGGAAGTAGAGCGCAAAACACCAAACACCCTCGATGACCCCAATGATCAGTTGACACAGGTTATGAAGATGGTGAACGAGTATACCGTCATGCCCACCAATGAAGCAGCCCACTTTGACTACTTTAAGGGTCTTCTCGAAGAAGCGGGTTATACGGATATTGAGGTGAGAGATTGGCAGTCTAATATCATGCCCATCATCAGGTTATTCTTTGTGCTTGTGGCAGTTCCGTATTATTTGCTTAGATCTTTCGGGGTTGAGAAGTATTTTATCAATATGATTTGTGCGGCGAGTGCGTTTTTGGGGAGGGATAGATGGAGGTTTATTGCTATTACTGCGACGAAACCTGGTGGAAGGGTTGAGAGTTCCAAGAATAAGTAGTCAGGGTATTCTTGTAGTGTTATTAGAGTAAATACATGAAATATGGAACTTGATCTCTTCTGTCACAATGGACTGTATTTGGCTTGAGCTTGTATGATCTTAAGGCCATTATAAAAAATCGTTATTTTGCCTGGCTTTCTCAACATGGTAATAATTCTGCCTCTGTGAGATTATCAATGAGTTTTATCAAATACATGAAACTAATCTTATTATTTTAATTTCTATTTCTATTTCTTTGGCTTCCGTGTGGTTAGGATGCAAATCTTACGGCTCAAGAGTTGTTCGACCTTACAATATGGTGGCTATGATATGCGCAACTCCCACGTGTTCATGTGAAGAAGGATTGGGAAAGCCATGCAATACGTAGAAAACCCATGTTATCGAACTCGTCTGATACAATGAAATTGGAACCAGAATTGTCTTTACAACCCTATGGAATCCTTTGCCCAGATCCCGGGCTTAGCGTAGGGTAGTCCACGGAGAATTCGTGATGAGACCCACCACATCTCGGAATTCATTTTCTGACACTCGGAGATTTCAATGACAAGCAAATTAAGACGGAGAACCAAAGCTTGGCGACATGCATGAGAACTACAGCTCAAGTGTAGTTTCAGAAAGAATGGGACGTCCAATGTTCATCAGAGTAAAGTCAGTAGATTGAATAGACTGCCTCGTTAGACTTTGACCATCTTCCATTCTAACCTGGAAAAGTCGACACAATGAACAAATTCGAAAGCGGCAAGCCAATTACCTTGGCGTGTGGCTTAACACTACCTAATCGGTTGGTGAAAGCTTCCATGTCTGAGAACATCTCGACTGCCCACTCACTTCCTGATGACAAGATCAACAATGTATATCGGCAGTGGGCAAGAGGTGGATGGGGTTTGATAATTACAGGTATGTTCTATACACATCACCGATGACTTTATTTTGTATCACTGACATGTGTATCCAAGGAAATGTCCAGGTTGATGATCGATACCTGGGAACCTCAACAGACCTAGCCCTCAACGCGTCCCTCAGTGATGAAGCAATCACAAAGTCATGGTCCTCCTGGGCCCAATCGTGCAGCATTCAAGGTACACCAACGATCATGCAACTGAACCACCCAGGCCGTCAATGCCCAATAGGCGCCGGGAAACACAGCCTATCGACCAAGAATATCTCCGCAAGTGCAATGGGCATGGACATGGGTCCAGGCATCTTGGCTAAATCCATTTCGAAGATAGCTTTTGGTGTACCGCGCGAGATAGACGAGCAGGAGATCGATTTGATCATCAACAAATTTACTCACGCGGCTAGGTTAGCTACGAGCAGTGGGTTTGCTGGTGTTGAGATTCATGCCTCTCATGGGTATTTATTAGACCAGTTTCTATCAGGGCAGACGAACCTGAGAACAGATAGGTATGGAGGTGATGCACTTGGCAGGGCGAGATTGTTGACCGAAATCATTGGTGCTGTTCGTGCCGTTTTACCTAATGGGAGCTGTATCGGAGTTTTGATTAGCGCGGTTGACGAAACGGATGATGAAAAACTCAAAGACCGACTGGAACAGTTGGATGCAATCATTGAAACCGGTGTTGATTATCTTCATATAAGCGGCGGTACCTTTGAGAAGCCAACAGTACGTCTATGACCATAAACCATATCTATCACCTCACTAACAAATCGCGGATGTTTCTTGGTTCGAACTTGGGCAGAGATGAAGACAAGTCCGGAAAAATGCAACCGTATTTCCAGCCCTTCTCTGGTCTTGTCAAATCTCGGTTTCCAAACATACCCATCATTCTCACCGGAGGGTTTCGCGACAGAGAGAGCGTCGAAAATGCCTTGGCATCGGGAGATACAGACATGGTTGGTATTGCGAGACCAGCCGCTGTCAACCCACATCTTGCATCGTCAACGATTCTGAACCATGAGGTTGATGACAAAAGCGCCACTTTCCATCATCGCAAAATCGAAGCACCATGGATCTTTAAATACGTTGGGGTCACGGCTTTGAACGTCCACATGGATAATGTGAGTATATTGCCTTTTAGAGTCGTCAAGTAAGATTTAGCTAACGGTCGACTAGGCTTGGTATTTGGGACATTTGACCAAGCTTTCTGGTCTGAAAGGATGACTGATATGCAGGGGAAGAGAGGTTCTGGATGGACCGCGACTTTAGATTCTGTTTGTCTTGGATATAGTGTTATGCTTAGCTTAAAGCTGAAGTAGCTTCTGTGTCTCGCGTGGTGAGCCAACCAACAGCGCCATGACAATTTCACAACCAACGGCTGAAACAAAACAAACTCTCTCCTCTTCTTTGCACTTCTGTCATAAGACAAGAAAGACACCATGGAACCTTCATAAACAACGCGTCTTCCCAATGATATACTGCTCATTATTTCCAGTCACTTCTATATCCATTGTCATGACCACTATAACAAGTCATGGGATGAGCGACCACTACGTGCAATCAAACCTTGTCGTGAACAACAACCTGATGCGAGATCATGGTATTCTGTCTAGCAATACAAGCCATGCATTCTTGTACATATAGAATGTAGCTTCAGTTCGCATTGCAATAATCTCTTCCTTTTTGTTCGCTGGCTATTGTGCTGTACCCATGTAGATTGCTGTGTCTTACCGGCAGCAGAACTTGTAGCCAGAAATCTAGACCAGGCTAACAATGATAAATAGACCTCCCGAATCAGGAGCTGAGCTGAAACTGTCAAGCCACAAGCACTCCAAGACCATCAGACCATGGCTTTTCTGCATAGATATGTTGGTTCAGCCTCTATATCCCTGACATGATCCACCCGGGTCAGCCCATTAGGCCAAGTCTGTTCAATAGCTCCCAAATACACAATGGATCTATCGATGTGGTTGGCATCTAGATTCTTTTGGCGACAAGCCTCTTTTCGTTTCACCAACCTTGTGAAAACATTTAAGTCCATATATTTCGTTTGTTCAAGCTCTCTGAAGTAAAGCCTTACTTTCTTTGTCAACTTTTAATGTCATCATGGTCGCACGCCAGACCGGGTCTCTTGTTCCTTGTGTTCGGCGCACAGGCGCTCGCTTGGACAGACAAACCATATTCGACCTGTTCTACCATTCTCGGATCAAAAACAGTAAAGAACGTCCCAACGTCTACAGGCACACTGAAAAAGAATATAACCATCATCAAGAAGGTTATTCGCAAGGTCAATGTCATTGTTGTCCCACACTAAGATTACAACTACCGTCGAGACCTCAACTGTCAAATCAACAACTACGAACTTGGGGCTCACATCTACTACAACCACGACAGGTAAGCTACATAGTTCTGTGTCTCTACTTTAATCTCAAGCTAATTTGCCATGCTTCAGTTGACCTATCCACCTCCATCGACGTTAGAACCTATTCGAAAGTCGAGACGTCAAACACCATTTCTGTTACAACTAAATTCATCACCGCGACCAGTGCTCGACCCCCTTCGTGGATAGCTATAAAGGAAGATCCTGATTGGAGACCGAGAAAACGTGCCGAAAAGAACGATGGATTCGTTGATGTCGAAGCATTAACAAGTAATCAGCTCCCGCAGAGTGTTCGTTGCGTAAGAGAGATACCCAAATACTCTACCAAGACGGTAACCACGACGGTCAAAGGGCCCAAGGTCACACTCAAAGCTGCCACCAAGACCAAGACTTCTACTGTTCCCACAACTATCACAGTGACGGATTACCCGAATGCCAGGATAACTAAAACCGAGACTGCGTATCTTTCTGTGACAACAATCGTTCAAGATGTCACCTCAACTAGCACCATTCCCGAAACTAGTAAGCTTTGCTCTCAATTCGATTTATCTGCGCCTAGTACTGACAATCCCGTACCAAAGTCACCGTCGAGAGCCTCATTCCTACAGCTACAGCCTATGACATGTGCTCAAATAATAACATCCTAGATAGTTACTGCGAACGGGGGAATCAGGCCTGGATACATTAGGTTGCCGGATGCAGGCCTTTTCAACCCTATCCAGGTAGGGGTTGGCTATACTGTAAAACCATGCTGTATAGCATGTGCGTCCGACCCTCTTTGTGTTGGCTCATATCTTGAGGATGGTATTTTCATCATTTATGTTCCTAAGTATAGTGATATGTGCCTCAATGGTGGCCAAGACGAGGTCGGAGGCTATATGACATATGAACAACGGGGCTCGGGATCTAATATCATATTCAGCAGCGGACCTTGTGGTAAGTTTAAGAATTACGGTATAAGTGCCAACCAAGATTAGCCCACTAACTCGGTGGGACTGTTGTTTAATAATTAGGCTGGAGCTAATCAAGTCGTTTATCTTACAAACTCTTATCGGACTTCTTCTCCGTATCAATAATCTTTTGCGCAGCTGTCTCGGCGATTCCATATACAGCCGTCTGAATGTGTCCTGAAAGCTGAACCGGGATGATACTAGCATCCACGACACGCAAATTCTTCGTGCCGTAAACCTTCAAGTTCGAATCAACGACACCGCCGTCCTTCTTGGGAAGCATCGCGCAGGTACCGACGGGGTGATAGAAGCTGTTCACTGTCTTGATGACCCAGTCACGTAACTGTTTATCTGTCCTCTTCCCCAGACCTGGCTCAAATTCAGCAGCCCATACAGATCGCAGAGGCTCTGTGAAGGCGACTTTGCGGGCATACTTAGCACCTTCAACGAGGGCTTGTATATCGTGCTCATTGTTGAGATAGTTGAGGTCAATAATTGGCTTGCCTTTCGGATCTTTTCCATTGATGTGAACACTGCCGCGGCTCATGGGATGCATCACCGTAGAGAAGATGGTGATGAAATTGCCTCCAGCGCTGGGATAGCCTTGGGCGCCCACGTAGTTGGCTTCAAGAAGAAGCTCCATTTGGGGAATGGAGGGGTCCTTCAGGTACTCAAGCTTCTTCTTGTCCACGATAGTGCCGTTCTTACCAAACCCGTCTTTTGCAAGTTTAGTGATATCCTTGTGCACTTTATCGCTGACTTGGGCCCAGTTGAGGAACGCGTAGGCGCTGCTGGTGTAGTCGTACCACGATTTCTTGTTCTCAAGCCATAGGTTGAACTGCTCCGTGGCCGCAGGACCTTGTGCATCGAAAATGAATTGGTCAAAAGACTCATAGCCTTCCTTGAGTATGTATGTGTTTGAAGTTCGGAGATGGTCCTGGTAGTTCTCGCCGACGCCTGGGAGATCGAGAAACTTTTTTATCACAGCATTTGCGAGGACAGACGCTTGGCCGATGCCGGACATTTCAAGTAGACCTGGACTCTGGATAGAGCCTGCTGAGAGGATAACCTCTTTTCGGGCCTTGATGGTAGAGCCGTCTTGAAGCGCGACGCCAGTCGCAGTCAAACCCTTGCTCTTATCAGAAGCAAAGAGAACTTTGGCAACTTGGACGTTAGTCTTGACCTTGAGGTTAGATCCAGCCTTTGGCAGGTAGCTGTTGGCGCTGTAGGACCGGGTGTACTTGGTCACGTCGATATTGGTAGGTTGAAACATGACACCAACAGGCTTTCCTCCCATTGAGCCTCCGTCATTGATTGGGACGCCCAATTTGTTAACGGTAGACTGCCACGGCTTCAAAACGTCAGGGACGATGCGATTGTAGGTAGAGCTAATGGGACCAGAGCGGCCATGGATGTCCCCATCATTACCCGTAAAGTTCTCAGACTTTGTCATCCCATGGATCATAGTTTTCCAGTTCCAGCCCGGACTTCCGAGCTCGCTCCATGCATCGTATTCTGCAGACGCAGCACGGTCGTAGCACAGGAAGTTCATGGCAGATGATCCACCGAGAACTTTACCGCGGTTCACACTGATGGATCGCCCATTGAGACCAGGTTGAGCGATAGAGCTAAAGTTCCAATCGAGTGATGATCCCAAGATTGAACCGCGCATTCCCGGTACGTTGATTCGTACATCATCGAGAGCTGAGGGGCCTGCTTCTAGAAGAAGGATCTTGGACTTTGGAAGGCCGAGGCTCAGGCGGGTTGCGAGGGCTCCTCCTGCAGTACCACCTCCGACAATGATCTACATCTAGATTAGCAGTTGTAAAGTAATGCAAAATAGGAAGAAACTTACATAGTCATAGGTCTCGGTAGCAGAAGCAACCGTCACTAAGACTGATATAAACCAAGAGCAGATTTGCATGATGGATGCAGAAGGTCTCGGCAGTATGATACAACTGATGATTGGATCCAAGAGAACAGACCGTTACGCCTTTCACCTGCCATCTTATACCTGTTGACCCCTTGCAGCAAAATTCTAGTCCCTGCCTCACCCATGTTGTCCAACCCCGCCGGATATTCAAGGTGCATGAATTGCCGGTGCAGTCATACATTAGGATCATTCCAGACCAAAGGCACAGAGTTTAAAATTTCACTAAAATCTTACTGTATAATAACAGTTGTTTATATGCGGCTGGGATATAGGTAACTGACTTGACAAGTCGCATCGTGAGTGGATCCGTGGCACAAGATGAGATACCGTACATTTCCACGAATTTGATGGCAGTTAGCTGGCAGCTAGGCAGCTGATGCACGTTTAATGCATGGCAGCTGACTCCGTCATGACGATTCCTTCTGTATCAGTATCTAGGTAGTCTTGATGACAAAGGAAAGAGAGGCTATCACTGATTTGTCTAGTCTAGGTCTTGGATAATCGCCGGATAGCTCAACTTACCTTACCCATACCCCTCCGTCTGTACCGAGTTGCTAACTGCCATCAACACGGTAACCATCCATCATCTGCCCCTCTTCTGTTTACTCTGCTACCTACATCTTGTCGCGAGAATTGGCAAACAACTCTTGACCTCAAGTCTCCACTATAGATCAGCATGTCTTCAACATCGAGAAAAGAAGAAAATATTCCACATCACATACACCTTCCACCTGAAGTATGGTGTCACATATGCTCATTTCTCCCCAAATCAGACCTCGTCAGCTTGAGACTGGTTTGCTCCAATCTTAGCAACATTGCATTACCAAGATGCTTCAAGACGATATACATCGAGGTAAATCAAGAATCCTCGCCTAGAAGAATTAGCGAAATCGCCAAATCATGCAAACTTCGCCGACAAGTTCGGGAATTGGTCCTCTTTGACGACACAGATTACTCTGAGGGGTTCAAGAATAATTACAGCCGTCGAAGCTTTCTCAACACAATCCCGCTTCTTTGTTTCTTCAGCAGATTGATCTCTCTTCGTGTCCGGTTTCGTCCATACTGCCACACGGACGTACCCGATGACGATCCCCGTCTCCGTGTGCAGCATCGGCAGGATATGCTAGATACTATATTTTATTGGATTGCGGCGATGGGGAATACGGATATTCGACAAATGATCGACCTAGATGATGCGTTTCACGGTGACAAGATCCAGGAGCATCCAAGAGGCGAATCGTCTGTTACTGATCTTGCGGACGTTTCCCAGCCAGCCATACCTCTCCAACAGCTCATCGTCACCAACTTACTAGATGAATATGATGCCCGACTTTGCAATTCAGAAGCTTTCTCCAGAATTATGTCAAGGGCTAGTCTTAGGGATCTCAGACTACATGTTGAGCCAAGATACGGTTCTTCGCGATTCAACACATCGAGGTACGAGTTTTTCAACAACTTGCATGTCTCGTGGCTCGCCCCAGATATCACCAAGAATCTGCGAACCCTAACTCTGCATTGTAAAAACTTCTGGGGATGGTTTCCCAAGATGGATCTTCGTCGCATTGAATTACCCCAGCTGAAGGCTCTTTCTCTTGGACGATATGTCTTTACCCACCAGTGGCAGATTGACTGGTTCGCATCTGTTGGAAAACTAAATGCCAGTGGAGGGTTAGAGGAGCTTTATCTTCATGGTTGTCCTATTCTCTACGAAGCTACCGAAATCGGCCCTTTCGACACATTTGATCCTGGCTATCCTCTTGTGAAGTCACTGCTGCGCGGTGTCGGGGACCCTGAAACTCACAGATACCCAATTCGATGGCATGCTGTCTTCTCACAGTGGGCCAGATCATTGAGTAAGCTCAAGGTGTTCCATATAGGACAAAGTACATACCAGAAATGTTTAGAAGATATCTTCACGAAGGCGCGCGAAGATCCCCCCCCAGACAAGCGACTGCGTCAAAGGATCTGGCATGATCTTCAAGAAGATCTGGCAAGCCCTTGTCCTTCAATACATGCGTCTGCCGCACGTCCGAAACACGCATCGAGTTCAATAGGGCAACTGGACAGTATCAAATACAATCAAACGCGATTTTACCAGATGGAATATGTCAAATATAGCATTGACAGAGAGCAAGATGATGGAACCTTTCCATGGGCTCTTGTTGGAACTTTGCCATGGCTTCATTCTGTACATTTGCCATGTCTTAAGCTAGGGGAACGTAAGTGTTGGGCACCGGAAGAAGATACTATTATGAGAGATGATGCCGCTTATGAAATGCTCATGGATGCCGTTTATTCAAGGGTTATATAAAGAGGCTGCATCCAAATCGAGATATGAAATCATGATGGGCAAATTGGTTACCTATAGTTTGAATGCGAATATTATGGTATGGATGAACCAATTAAGACCAAGTACGATGATTCGACAACTTAAACAAAGGATATTGATCAACCCAGATTGAAGCCGACTCATGTTGTTGACTATTGAAAATGTAGTGGTAGCGTGTGGTCAACATAAATTTTAGATCACTATTAGTATTTATGTAGCCTAAGAATGCTCTAGTAATTTTGTCAGAATTGCTTCAGGCCCCCATATCTTTGTTCTCTGTCTGACCGGCAGAGCATACTAATGGAACCCCTGCGGATGTATTGGCCTTTACTCAACACAACAGTCAGTCTCTCTAATTATAGCGCTCGGTGCAACTTTGTGGCTCACCTGGCATCAAACAGTTACATCTCATGAAGCGCTTGACTTATGGGTAATTGACTCGGAGAACGAAACATTTGAATAGACATAGCACTGTTGAGACTGTCTGGCCTTGGACAGATGGGTGGCGAGCATGCAATTAATGTTGCGATGTGAGATAGACATAGCTAATAAAGGATAATAGAAGGATAGACTAATAGTGCAATTTATATACTAAAAAATGTAATAAAACTGCAGGATAAGATGAATACAAGAAAACATGATGATATATCCAATGTCTCCAAACTCCTGTGAGAACCCAAACACTCTAGCTGTACATGCAAATAAGAAAAAGGTACTGAACATCAAATTGAAACTTGACAAAATTAGTCAATCCATACTCGAACCAAAGCAGCCATCCAATACTACTAATCTTAGTGGCTTGACTCGCCCATGTAAGGAAACACCATCGGGGCATCACTCTCAAGAATGCCCTCCATATAAGCTGTGATGAGTGGATCCATCCCAGCTTCAGCCGCACGATCCATCCACTGTCTCAGCTCAAGCTCCTCGAACTCTACACCGTAGGATCCCTCCAGATGCTCACGCAGCTTGTTAGCGGGGACCTTGACACCACTGGAATGGTGCTTAAACCGGATGGAAGCGACGTCTCTACGTTGGTCTTGTGCGAGATTGATTGCTGCCTCCGAGACCTCAGCAACAACCTTGTCTAGTGGTGCGAGATCCATGTAGCCCTCAACTCTATCAAGACGAGGCACGCAGCGCATGGAGATAGAGAATCTCAAGATGGCGTTGAGAGCATCTGAGTTAGGAGCTTGGTCGCTAACCACGACTGCGGGTCGATGGATAGATACTGGCCAAGTTGAGCCAGTACTTTGAACATGGCCGACCAGCTTCTCCAAAAACACCTCGCTAGCCCATCGCGTCATCATGTGGCCTTCTAGGCCATCAGTTGATGGATGGAACTTAGAGACTGAGGACGGAGGGGGCGCCTGGTTGCCAGAAAGAAGAACCACGCGACTGGAGGAGAGGAAGACGAGGGGAATGTTGTGAGTGGCGGCAATCGAAGCGATGAATTGAGTGGACTCGACGTTGGGAGTCCGAAGAGTGGCGTATGTGTTGAGACAGTGTCCATTGGAGCCGGCGTGGATAACAACATCAACACGATTGACGAGCTCTTCGCGTTGATCAGTGCTTAGGCCCAGAGTCGGAGACAGAAGACTCCCAGCGTAGTGTTGGACCTTGCCATGCTGTGATAAAGAGGTATCGTCATCCGCTGGAACGGCGATGCAGTGGACCTTGCTGACAGCTTCAGAAGCGAGTAGTGATTGGAGTAGGTGTCCACCAAGGAAGCCAGTGGCACCAGTCATCATGATCTCGATACCGTCTGCTTTCGGCGCTCGGGTCTTCTGCGAAGAGATGGCTCCATCGAGTTGACCCAAAAGCCATTGCGGGATAGCAGTCTCAGCATCCCAGTCAATCTCACTCTCTGCGCCTCCCATAGCCTGCTCTTGACGAAGCCTGTCAATTGCCTGAGTCATGCCACGAAGTGTGCTTGCTTGGTACAAAACACGGGTTGAGACAGGCACCATCATCGTCTCTTTAATGGCAGACTGAAGCTTCATAAGCAACAAGGAGTTACCACCAAGAAGGAAAAAGTCAGAGGATGGTGCAATGCGAGGTGATCCAACAAGGACGCGTTCCCAGAGAAGACGGAGTTCGCCTTCTCGAACAGTCATTTTCTCCACTGGAGTGCCACAGCCGGTGTCTGTGACTGGGGTAGTGGCGATGGCCTTCCGATCGACCTTGCCGTTGGGAGTGGTAGGGAAACTTGACAATACCGTGATAGAGGCGGGGATAGAGTACTGAGGCAGCTTGACGTTGGAGAGGATGCTAGTGACTGTCTCTTGGTCGATTGTCTCATTACCTGCCGCAAGAGTGATATGTGAAACAAGGATATCGCCACGGCGAGATACGACAGATCCTGAAAAAAGTCCATCGGATGCCTTGATCAGGGCTGCCTCGACTTCCTCAAGCTCAATTCGCAGACCGCGAAGCTTGATCTGTGTATCTCCCTCCAGACGACCGAGGAAGAGAAGTGTACCGTCGGGCAAGAGGCGACCCTGATCGCCAGTTCGGTACAGACGTTGACCTTTAACATCGGTCACGAACTTGCGACTCGTCTCAGTGGGGAGGTCGAGGTATCCTAAGGCAACACCAGCGCCGCCGATGCAGATCTCACCAATGTGACCAAGAGGTTGTGGCTGGCCAGATGAGTCGAGAACGCGGACGGAATAGTTGGGAAGAGCTTTGCCGACAGCAAGAACATCAGTCTCATCATTGTCGCTCAAATGGATGGTCTGGAAAGTTGCTGCGGCAGTAATCTCGGTCGGACCGTAGCAATTGGTAAGTTGCAGTCTTTCATGACCCAGGCGAGCGAACTCATTCTTCAATTGACGAGTCACCTGCTCACCACCCATGCAAGCATGCTTCCATCCTCGGTTTCCAACGAGAGAATTGTACCCGTATCGGAACCAAGCAAGGTACTCGGATGGGGTGGCGATTGTCAGTGTCACTTGCTCTTCGCTGAGAAGGTTGGAAAGTGCGACAGGGTCTCGTCGGAGATCCGCGGGTGCGATGATGAGACAGCCACCGTTGGCGAGGGCGCAGAAGATCTGAATGAGAGACATGTCAAAGCCGAGAGAGCTTTGTTGAAGAACGGTCTCTTGTCCAAGTCGGAGAAGGTCACTCTTGAGGGCGAGGTGATTGACGAAGTTGGCTTGTGAAAGGGTGATACCCTTCGGCTTACCAGTTGAGCCGCTGGTGAAAAGTAAAACGGCGGGTGCATCGGCAATGGCAGCGCACGGGATGTGGACTGATGGATCGTGGTTGATATTGTCGAGAAGAAGTTCCTGGAATGCCGAATTGCCCACAGAGCGAAGAATACTAACACGACTTTCTGTAACCGAGTGGTAAATGAGCTGAGCCGGCTTAGCTGCATCAATCATGGCCAAATGTCTCGATGTCGGTAGACTGGGATCCAATGGCATATAGATACCACTAACGTGGAGGATAGCTAGCATGGAGACGACAAAGTCGAGAGAAGGCTCGCATAGAACGGCGACACAAGAGCCCTCGGCAGAACCGGTGCGGCGAAGAGCGTCTGCAACATTCTGGACACGGTGGTTGAGCTCAGAGTATGTCACCTCCATGGTAAAGTCCTTGACAGCCACTTGATCAGGATACAGCTTCACAATGTCCTGAAGACGCTGTGATAGTGTCGGCGCCCAGTCATACTTAACCACAAGTCCACTTCCAAGTTCAATTGCGCGAGCAACTTGAGTCTCTTCATGAATAGCGACACCAGCGACGCTGCGATCGGGAGTCTGAGAGAAAACCTCGAGGAGACGGATGTATGACTCGAGGATAGTGGCACAGGCCTCCTCACCATACAAAGAAGCCAAAGCGTAGAGCTCAATGATGCAACCTGTTGGTGTCTCGGCAATACCAAGACTAAGATCATACGGATTGTCAGCATCCTTGACATCAGAAAGCTTCATCTCGGCGTCGCCAAATGGCATCTCCCAGATTGATCCCATGCGGTAGTTGATTGCAGCCTGGAACAGAGGCGTGCTGGTAGCTGACCTGGGCACTTGGAGCTCGTTGAGAAGGGTGTCAAATGGGAGCGCTGACTCGCTGAGGATGGAGAGGGCCTTCTGCGATAATGTTCGGGCAATCTCGGAGAAGTCGGCGTCTTGGCTGATGTTGGCGCGGACGGGGAGCATGTTGACAAAGTATCCGACAGTCTCGGTGAACTTGGGATCGGAGCGGTTGGCGTCAACGATACCGATGCAAATGTCCTCTGTTCCTGTGTATCTGGCGAGAAGAACCTGGAGAAGAGCAAGGTGGAAGTGGAACTGGCTGATTCGAAGGCGTTGGCACGTTGCCGCTAAGGCTTGGAACTGCTCGGGCTTGAGTTCGCGGTATTGGTGATGACAGGCATTGCTCATGTTGTCGGGGCGGGTCGTAACACTGGCCATAGGAAGAAGAGGGAGCGGCTCGGGGAAGGTAATGAACTCGGACTTCCAGAATGACACTCGTTGATCAAGGTCGTCACTGCTGAGCTGAGTGGAGGAGTAGTCTAGATAGGAAGCAGCATTGCGATCGAGAAGTTTCATCTGGTAGGAAGTGTTAAGGTCTCGAATGATGATACCAAGGCCGACAACATCCATGAGAATGTGGTGATAAGCAATGAACAGCTCATGGTTCTCAGAGTTGCGACTCATCAAAACAAGCTCAAATGTGTCTCCCCGCTCGAGATCCCAAGACCGACTAGAAAGGCGCTTCATCTCGGCTTCAACGGTCGCATCCTCCTCAACAGAGATATGCTTAAGTTCAACGCGAGGTGAAGCTAGCAGACCCTGCATGGGCTGACCATCACCAGGACGCGTGAAGAAGCAAGTACGTAGAGCCTCATGATGATGCGCGGTGGTGGAGAGAGCATGACGAAGACGAGTGATGGATACCTGGCCCTTGACTTGGTAGCGAAAGACCATGTTGTAAGCTGATGAGTCATCGCTGTGTTGGGTGATGAACCACATGCGAGATTGAGCGTGAGACATAGGTTGCTCGCGGATGAACTCGAGAGAAGCAACCTCAGTGGAAGACTCGGTGGGAATTGTGCTGGACTTGGCGTCTTCCTTGGATGCGGATGTATCAGAGTGAGATGTCGCTGACGGTGAAGGATCTCGAGAGGCACGCGACGATGCAATAGATTGGGAAGATGTTGATGGAGAGGTTGACGACGTCAAGGGAGTCTGTACAACAGGCGCAGAAACGGGAGCAGCCTTTTCGGGCTCTGACTTCGGCTTCTCCTCCTGGGGTTGGGAAGCCTTCGTCTCCAAGATCTTGGCCATCAATTTCTTGGTGGCTAGAGTAGAGACTTGTTCAACTGTGTCACCACCAAGGATCTTGACGACGGGGATATCGGCGCCAAGCTCTTTGAGGAACCAAGTACGAATCTCGACAGCAACAAGCGAGTCAATACCGAGATCAATGATGGGACGAGAGACATTGACACTGCCAGGAGCGAGTTGTAGCATAGTCTCCAGCTTACCACAGAAAGCCTGGATAACAGCAGCGACAGCTTGTTCGTGGTCATCAGCGTCCTCGACACATTGTCTGATGTTACCAGCGGTACCGACTGTACCATTCTCCTGCTGGGAATGAACAGAGGTGGGGGGCGCAAAGTGTCCAAAACGAGGGTCCTTCATCCAAAGTGGCTGCTGGTCCAGCGGAACAGGCTCAGTCAAAGGCTCAATACCCATGATGATGTCGTGGCTGCCAGTGACACTGTCTGGCTTGCCACCGCGGATAGCTTCCATGAACGCATGATGTACGTCTGTCTCTGAGGTAGGCATGAGACGAACCTTACGGAAGTGAGAGTCGAGCTGGCGATCGCGTTCTTCGCGTGTGACGTAGCCGACGTCTGTGACATAGGCGATGTGAATGATGGAAGCTGCAAGACCGCGGGTGCGACGTTGGTTGATGAGGCTGTCCATGAAGAGATTGGCTGCATGGTAGTTCGACTGTCCGACATTACCAATGACTGAAGCGACGGAGCCAAGACAGATGAAAAAGTCCAGCTGGGTATCGTGGAAGATGTTGTCGAGATGCTCTGTACCCAACACCTTGGCTGCCAGGGTGTTGTTGAGCTGGTCGGCGTCCATGTCGATGAAGAAACCGTCCTTGAGAACCATAGCGGCGTTACAGACACCAGCGATCTTGGGCATAGACTCTTCGATCTCAGCGACAGCAGCCTTGACAGAATCCTTGTCGGTAAGGTCCATGGGCATAACCTTGACAGTAGCTCCGAGCCGATGCGCTTCCTGGAGGGTGACCTCGGGGAGTTGAGGATTGCGGCTGGTGATGACCATGTGCTTTGCGCCGTTCCGAAGAGCCCACTCGCAAATGGATAGACCTAGACCACCAGCCATACCGGCCATCAGGTATGTCCTGTCGGACTTGAAGAGTGTTTGCGCTTCAATGGGCCTGACAGTAAGCGGCAGGGAGGTCCTGTCTGTCCACTCCGTGATAAATGTCCTGGAGTTGATGCTGCTGGAATTGGAGCCTGCCAGGAACGAAGCTGAAATGACCTCGGGCTCGGTGACCCGTTGAGTAGAAGCTGTCTCGATGCATCGACCAAGGAAGGTGGCGGTAGTCATCTTGGACGCTTCGAGAGCCGCAGAGAGAAGTCCGGATCCGAGACGGTATACGCGACAGCTAGCTGGAACAGAAGACGTAAAGGTGGAATCCAGCTCAGTGGTGCCGCCTGAGCAGTCTATGAAGACTGACATGTCGTGGGAAATTACTCGTCGTATCGCACGACGCGAAGCAAGGGGATGGACTTTGATCCAGTCTACAGGCGCTTCGGTCATTGACGTAGCAAATTGAGGTTGAAGTTGCTTCGCATCAAACTCGGACGTAACTATGTTGGAAAATGATTCGTCGGCGTTGTAAAAGAGGACAGAGGATCCAGAGGCAGACACGATAGCAACAGAGCGGGCGAGAGTGGTGGAGGCCAAAGAGGCGAGTCGGGTAGGTGTACCATCATCTTCAGTCACAGTAACGAGAATTTCCGAGTTGAGATACAACACGGAGCCGTTGGTGTGTGACAGACCGACTACCCAAGAAGAGTTGGCCCTTCCGAAGACGATGTAAATACTACCATCGCCGAACCCAGGAATATGTAGAGTGCGGTGGACATCCACTCGAACACCATCGCCTATATCTTGCTTGTCGATAGAAAGGATGGCCATCTTACCATCAACAACATCAGTGTAGACAGCCAACTCAGTCGCATCAACAGTCTTGCTGATCACCCGCTTCGAGCCATTGTATGTCTCATTAAGGATGCCATCAGGAATGACTCGTGGAATCACTGTCTTTCCATCAGTCGAGATCTCTAGCTCAGACTCTTGAGCCCAGAGAATCTTGCCCTCTCTTGCCACATCCTCGCCCTGGATCAGCCTCAAGAAGGCCTCAACAGTGTGATTGGCGGCAGAAACTGGGGCCTGCTCTGATGGTATTCCCAGGAGTTGGGCGTTCAAATGGGGGAGCTCGGCGGGGATGACACGCGTGATGCCCTGAATGAGACTTGAACGGGGAGCATGGTTCTTGCCCGATGTTGTCACCCATAGCATGTTCTTGGATCTCATGAGAACGGCTTGCAGGTTGGTGAGCTGAGGCTGGGTGATGGTAGTTGCAAAGACGGACTCATCTGCGTCTTGCAGAAGGATGACATCCATGCGCGATGGCAGACTGTCCGCGGCGACCTTGTCAATGCTCTCGACCAGTTTGACCTGACGCTTCCAGGACCGAGGAAGGAGTTTTTGGACTTCAGAGATGACCTTGCTTGTCCATAGCTTCTTACCACCGATGATGACAAGGGGATCGGCGAGAGCTGGGAAGTCAGACTTGTACGACAAAGGTTCCCGAAGGCGTAAGAAGTCATCGTCAATTGCCTGGCTGACAATGACAGATGTACAATGCTTCGACTCATCAGGAAGATCGTAGACAACTGTGTCGGCGCCTGAGAACCCAGAGCCTTGGAGAACACTGTCCCATTCCACGGCTGTGACAAGCGGAGTAAGTCGTCGACCATCATCGCCACCAAGCCACCATCCCTCAAGACCACCCATGATAAATGTCGCACGAACGCTGGTAATACCAGTGAGTTCAAGAAGAACAAGATAACCACCGGGCTTCAACAACTTGCGAGTGTTGTGTAGCGTTCGCTTCAAATCGTGCGTCGCGTGTAGAACCAGCGCAGCGACAATAATGTCGTATGAGCCCTCCTCGAAACCCTGGTCTGAAGGCTCATCTTCCACATTGAGGACCTTGAAAACCATCTTGTGCGAGAAAGAAGAGAACTTCTCAGCAGCGTTAGGGAAGAACCCGGCCGAGATATCAGTGTAGGTGTAAGAATCGTAAGCATCGTCGATGGCGTTGAGGATACTCCAAGAAGTACCGCCAGTACC
This sequence comes from Fusarium praegraminearum, assembly GCA_002093855.1. NCBI lineage: Eukaryota > Fungi > Ascomycota > Sordariomycetes > Hypocreales > Nectriaceae > Fusarium > Fusarium praegraminearum. The sequence continues at coordinate 97,738 of LXHY01000106.1, read as the reverse complement.
GGCACCAATCTCAAGAACCTTGGCGCGCGGGAACTTGAAGGTGAGTTGCTTCATGATATCGCCGACAAACTTGTTGGTGGGGATACTGGCGTAACCTTCCATGTAGAAGCGGTTCAACATGTCGTCCTTGGTCATGACCTCGAGGAGCTGCTCGTTGCCGCGGACAACTTCATCAAGATGACCTCCAACGGCGTGGAGAAGCTTGATATCAATCTCCTCTGAGTATTCGGCGTCGATGGTTGCCAGGATAGAAGAATCGTCGTTGAGCCAGTCGGGTTTTATGATGGGATGCTCTCCAGCTGCAACAACACGGATGTGTTCTTCAAATGCCTCAAACATGCGTTGGTGATACCAGATGAACTCTCCACGTTCCGATGGTGGGATTTGGTCGACAATGCGCTTGACGTAGAACATGGCCACGCGCTCAACTGCATCTGCCATCTTCATACCTTTTGCATCCTGAGCCACATTGCGCTCGGGATCAAGAAGTCCGAGCGATGCATCATTACCCCAGATCGTCCTGGAGAACATGGACCTGTCGCTTGCACCTTCAGCAGCTCCGACCATGTTAACGGCTAGGCCCTCGACTTGCAGGAATGTTGCGCCCGATACATAGTCGTAAATGTTCAGATCACCGCGCAGTGAAGTCGCCGTTTGTGATATCGCCCATGTCTCGATCTCGGCCTTCGAGACGTCACTTCTGACAATTTGAACCGATGGATCAACACGGACACGGTCAATGTGCGAGGGCAGAAGGGCGGAAGTGATCTGTCGGCTGGCAGGGTGAGCCTTGGCGACAAAGAGGGTCTGGAAAGCGACATCAAGAATGGCCGGATGGAGCATGTACTTGTCGCCTAGGGTATTGGCTTCCCACGTGCTCGTGGTACTGGCATAATTGAGACAGCGATTGATGTCGGTGATACTCTTGAATGCGCCAGTGTAAGTGAGGCCGATACCGTTGAAAAGAGAGTAGACCTGCTCTGTGCTGATGTTGGCAAGGTTGGGAGGAGATTGGTCTCTGGGTGGAAGAGCATTGCCATCGGACATAGCATCAGACTTGATATGAACGATGAGGTCACCCATACAAGTCTGCAGCATAGACCCGACGGTCTCATCGGGACAGACGTAGTACGAGAAGCGAGCCTTGATGACATCCTTGCTCTTCTCGACCAGCCGAGCAGTGAAGAGTGTCTCCACGCCGGAAGTGTTGTCAGGTACGACGACAGGTCTCAGAATCTCAATGTTCTCAACCTCAACAACACCGAGATTCTTGCCTGCATCAGCAGCCAAATGCCTACCCGCTTCGACCGCGATGGAGACGTACGAAGCACCAGGGAGTAGAACCTCATCAAGAACTGTGTGCCCTCGGAGCCAGGGCATCTCACTGAGCTTGAGAACGTTGCGCCAGCGCAGCTCAAACTCGTTATCGTCCAACGTTCGACGACCCAGAAGTTCGTGGCTAGTGTCTTTGCCAAGACGGAAGCGGCGCGACATGCGGCCCTCACGCCAGTAGACCTTGTCGTGATCCCAGGAGTAAGTGGGGAGGTCCTTGATCATTCTCACAGGAGGGGCCACGTTAGACTCATAAAATGCGTTGCGGTAATTGGCAAAGTCAACGAATCCAGGACCAAGTTGAGCCCAAGTCAGACCGATAGCGGCAGAGAACGAATCAATGGCTGTCTTCTTACGATCAAGGACGCCAGTGTAGACCGGAACTGAACCATAAGATGCCTTCATCACTTGCTCGGTCGGACCCTTCAAAGCAGGATGAGGACCAACTTCGACAATAAGATCATAAGGACCACCATGCCAGATTGATGATTCGATGGCTTGCGAGAAAAGAACAGTCCGAACCATATTGTCGACCCAATACTGACCTTTGAGACTACTGAGGTCGCCACGAAGTAACTGAGTGTCGCCACGAACACTCGAGTTCCACACACATTGTCCCTGCTGAGGTTGCTTGACCTCGATGTCGCAAGCGAGAAGATCTTGCAAGTATGGCTCAGCGCATGGAAGCATGTGATGCGAGTGATACGCGGTGTCAACCTTGAGCTCACGCGCAAAGACATTGTCCTTGTCAAGAACAGCCTTCGCCTCGGCGATAGCATCAAGATCTCCAGATAGTGTAACAGTACGAGGGGCGTTGCAAGCAGCGACACCGATACGACCCTTGAATTCAGGTCGTGCGACAAACTCTCGAGCTTGCATTGGTGACAGACCAGCTGCCATCATGCCACCTCGCTTGCCATCGGTTCCAGAGGCGAGTTTCGCGTGGAGACCACGGTAGTAGGAGATCTGCATGGCACCTTTGAGAGTGATGATACCAGCTGCGTATGTGGCGCCAATCTCGCCAGACGAATGGCCAACGACGGCGTCAAACTTGATACCGGACGCGGCGAGAAGGTTGAGAAGTGCTAGCTGGACAGCTGTGCAGAGGGGTTGAGAAATAGCGGCTTCTGCGACACGAGATATGGAGGCATCAGCAGTAAGCTCCTTCACAAGAGACCATTCGGGACGGTCCTTCTCAGGGAGGTTTGCCAGAACAGTCTCACACTCTTCAATGGTGCGTCTGAAGATGGGCGAAGACTGAATGAGCTCGCGGCCCATGGTAGGCCATTGAGCACCTTGGCCAGTGAAGACACCCAGTATACCCGACCTCTCGCGGGGATTGACAAGCTTAGGTACATGTCCAATGTTGTCACCCGTGGCCTTGCCATACTTGGCGAGGAAGTCATCCATATCGGAAAGGATAGCCCCGCGCGATGAGCCTGAGAAATGAGCTCTGACACGATGTGTTGAACGTCTCTCTTGTAGAACTGTGCTGAGGGCAGCGATGTCAAGTGTAGGGTTAGACATGATATGATTCCTGTACATCTCAACTGTTCGAAGTAGAGAACCGCCCGACTTTGCAGACAGGATAAGAGGTCCCAAGATACCCTCGTTCTCTCCAGAAGGTTGATCGCGGGGTGTGTCTTGGTAGCTCTCAATGATGACATGAGCATTCGTACCACCAAAGCCAAAACTGTTGACACTAGCGCGAGCAGGGACACCAGCAGGAAGTTCAGGCCAAGGAATGGCAGTGGTAGGAATCTGAAGGGGGCCATAAAAGGGCGCGACAGAGGGATTGAGCTCGTTGAACAGCAGGTTCGGGGGGATCACCCGATGCTTCAGAGCGAGCAGAACCTTGAGAACACCAGCAAGACCAGCGCCTCCTTCCAGATGTCCGATAACAGTCTTGATGGATCCAACGTATAGAGGATTCTCAACAGACAGATCGTCTCCAGTAAAGGCATCGCTGATGGCGCGTGCTTCAACGGGATCGCCAGCTGGTGTGCCTGTACCGTGACACTCAAAGTACTGAGGACGGTCCTTCTTTGGATCCAGACCTGCACGCGCATACGTTTTGCGAATGAGCGCTGTCTGAGTAGGGGCAAATGGCATGGTGATACCGGGACTCTGACCATCAGAGTTAACGCCGGTAGCACGAATGACACCTTCAATGTCATCGCCGTCCTTCAGGGCCTGGCTAAGTGTCTTCAGAAGAACCGCACCAGCACCTTCACCACGGGCGTAACCATTGGCAGCTTTGTCCCACATTCGAGACCTTGAGTCGGGGGAGAGCATGTGTAGCTTTGACTCGTTGATGTAAGGGGCTGGGTCGAGGATAAGGTTGACACCAGCTACGACTGCTGTGTCGCAGTCGCCGTTGAGGAGACCTAATGCTGCGTTGTGTACGGCGACTAGGGAGCTTGAACAGGCTGTATCGATTGTTTCGGAGGGTCCCTTGAGATCGAAGACGTAGGAGATACGGTTCGACATGATGCTGTTTGCTGATCCTGTGGCATTGTATTTGGAAATCGTCTCTGTGTCGCGGGCTTGGATATTCGCCCAGTCGGATGTCATGACTCCAACATGAACAGAAGTAAGAGATCCCCTCAACTGTTCAAGCGTGAGACCAGCTGCTTCGAAAGCCTCGTAGACAGTCTCGAGGAGGATTCTCTGTTGGGGATCCATGCCCGCTGCTTCCATAGGGGAGATGCCAAAGAAACTGGTGTCGAAGAGCCTACTATCTTCCTCAAGAAGGTATGACTTGGGGGCTACATCGGTGGATCCGTGTGTGTCACCACTTTCGTGGTAGAACCTCGCGAGATTGAGCCTTTCGGCGTCAAAAGTCTTGAGGACATCGCTGGGTTGGTGGAGGAGATCCCAGAGCTTGGATGGGGAGGAGGCTGACCCTGGAAATCGGCATGATGAGCCGATGATGGCGATAGGTTCGCGGTATTGGGAGTCTTGGGCCATTGTGATTGTAGAAAGAGATGTGACGGGAACAAAGGCAGGGAACAAATACTGAGTGTGATATGATAACAACTAAGTGATGGAGAATCTCTTAGAGTACTCAAAACGAATGTTGGTCGAGTAGCTACACAGTCTCGGGAAATGATAGTTATCAATCAGATGAGTGATCTTTGCGTACTTGACCTCTATATGAGGCTTGTCAATTATCTAGGACTAAAGACTAAAGAAATTCGTTTAGGCTTATTACTCGAATCACATTTATCACTTCTTCACATCCTATTTCTCCGTCCCCTAAGGCGTATTCCCATGATACTGATACGGCATTCGCAATTAGATACCGGCATTAGCGTGTACGAGGAGATTCCTTCAGCTGAGTTCAAGAATTACATTGATTGGATGAGAGCATGCCTCTTCTGTAAAGGGTAGTTCTCGTCACTTCTCCGTAACACGGTCAACCTATTCTAGCAATGGGGATGTGAATCCCGAATGGTGGCTGAATGCCATGGGTCATCTTGGCTGTTGAGCTTATCAGCCCATTTCTCTAAGCTCGAGGCCTGCAATATCCATATCGTCACTTTCTTCATGGAGTAATCCGTTGTTGAATATATCCCGTAGCTGAAATCCCTGGCCATGCTCACCGTGAGAGAAAACTGTTTGACTATGTCAAAGGATTCCCCGGCATTTGTAACTCCACTGTATCCCGAGCTGAAGGCAGATTGTCCAATAGATGTTAGCTCCCCTGTCTAGGATACCCTGTCATGTCTTAATTTTCCGAGTTCCACAGCTTGACATCCCTGCAAGCAACACTTGATTTGACTTATTGTCGGATTCTCCGCCTTTGACTCGGCAGGCATTCACGGGCTTATCCTTGCATCAAAGATTAGTGAGATGAAACGTTCAACGGTGCGGAGAATCGCGTGTGGCTGTTGATGCATGCAAGGTCATCGATGTGATTTTATTAGGAATTAGTTCATGCATGAGCTCCAACGAGATTGGTTAAATGCCAATTCGGAGAGTTTGGCCATGTTGCAGCACGATCTTGGCCTCAAGTAGACAGAGATTGAGACAAGAGGGGACAGGATCGATCGTTTATTCCTTGACAGCTGTGTTTACCATGACTTACATGTTGCTCTAAGTCACCGAACTTATCACCAAAATAACATCCAACCTCGTCATAAACTCAAATCCATTATCCAGAGTCTTTCATTCACGCTATTATCACCATGACTGTCAAATCATCTCTTCCAATTTCCCAAAACGCCCTCAAGACTCAAGGTCCTAACAGCGTCTCAGTCATCACTGACGCTCCCCTCCCCAACATCGAACCATATGATGTCCTCGTCCATGTCCATGCTGTTTCCATCAATCATGTAGATGGCAAAGCAGTGGACATGTCGCCTCAAATTGGCGCGACCAGCGGCACTGACTTCTCTGGTGTCATCGCAGCTCTGGGCTCAGCTGTTGAGAGCGATTCTTTCAGGGCTGAGCGTGGAATGAAACCCATTAGTATTGGCGATCGTGTCTTTGGAGGTACATTCGGGAACAATCCTCTCAGGCCACATAATGGTGCTTTCGCAGATTATGTGGCTGTTCCTGCGCGACTTGTTTGGCATGTTCCTGATGGGATGGACTTCAACACTGCTTCTACACTTGGAGCGTCTCTAGCTACCGTTGGGCTGTCTCTCTTCAATTACCTTGGTCTTCCACTTCCCTACAGCGAAAGTCTCAAGGGGGATGAGAAACCCACTGTCTTGGTTTACGGCGGTGGCACTGCAACCGGTGCAATTGCGTTACAAGTGTTGAAGGAAGCAGGTATCAATGCCATAACTACCTGCTCTTCCAACGCCGCACCTCGGGCTACCCGCCTCGGCGCCAAAGCCTGGTTCGACTACAAGTCTCCTACCTGTGGTGCTGATATCCGCGAGCACACAAACGACACTTTGGCGTACGCACTGGACTGCATCACTGATACATCTTCCATGGCCATCTGCTACGAAGCCATTGGCTCATCAGGCGGTCGTTACGTCGCGCTAGATGCTTTTCCTGTGCGAGGACACACGCGTCGCAGCGTTGTTCCTGAGTGGGTTTGTACACCTACGCAGTTTGGACATGCAATTCGATGGACATCACCTTATGATCTCGAGCCTAGACCTAGAGATTTGGAGTATGCGGAGGAGTGGTACCCCATCGCGCAGAAGATCGTTGATGAAGGAAAGGTTGAGCCCCCTGTAGTTGAAGTAAGGAAGGGTGGCTTGGGCGCTGTTTCGGAGGGGATGGAGCAGGTTCGCCGGGGTTTGATCCATGGAAAGAGACTTGTTTACCCTATTGCAGGCTGTTGATCACTGGATATTGTGCTATTTTTACATTGTTTCCTAGATAGTATTCCAGTTTCTTTTCTTTGTTGTAACCTTTCTATCATTAATCGAAACTGTGATTCAATTATGCCATCTTAAAACAAGATGAAAGGATACACCATGAAAGGATACACCATTCTTGTTTCAGGCTTGTAGAGTAGGATCTTAATATTGCATCCTTGCTGTAGACAGTAATCGAAAACTTTATCTGATAATTGGCTTGTATATTGTTAAGTAAATCAAATATGCTCGACTACCATATGATCCAAAATTAGTGACTGGGACCTGAGAATCAGCCTATGAGAAACCTCACACAATATAGTTTGAGGCCATCCTAAGAAACCCTAAAGTAATATGGCTTATTTCTTTGAGAAAGTCAGGGTGCTTCCCCGATACACCTTCCCTTGTATCCCAGAAAGGTTAACGTTAGAACTTGAGAGTGAAAAACTTTCCAACCTAGAATTCTACCCTAGAGTTTCATGAATACACTCATCCTGTAACTCTAGATAGTAGCTAAGATCTCAGCACATTCATGAAACGCAACATGGATAATATTGGTCGTTCGGCAGTTGGGATTTGCTCATCTGGGTTTATGCATGTCATCATCGGAACCATTGAATAGTCTGACCGATGACAATCGAAATATGTTGGCTCAGCGTCGCATCTCTTTCGGCACGACGGCATTGCTGATCTACTCAGCGGGTTTCTAGACATCAGCGCTAACTGCAAGGCAGACATATCGGTGCATCAATGTCTTATGCTAGGAGTATTTCATTAGCGTAGTCTGTAAATAAGCAAAACAGTATTATTTCTCCTTGCTCGTTTTAGATCTGACTCCTAGTTCCTACAGCGAAAGTCATCGGGAACTAAAATCGCCAATCCAAGGCTGGAACAAATGTGGCACAAGGCAACTAAATTGGTTTAATTCTTATACGAGTATCCGTATACTTGGGTTTTCGTTGATAGAACACGGCAGGTATATCGGCAGGTATATCGGCAGTGTAGCTAGCAGTGTTTTGCCTTTTCTACCGAAAGATCGGGAGGCGTACTAAACTCAATCTACTTCATCACCTCCTACCTAAAACAGTAAAACAACTCACAATAGTTCCTTGGAATCTGAAGCTAGATCAACAAGTATAAAGTTTGCTGGGATATCGGCAATGGGATGGATGGGTGCTGCCTATACTACCCTGCAAGCCACCTAGATTCTGAGACATTGAATACCTTCCCATTCAAGTATCTCGTCTATTTTCTGATTTTGGAAAGATAGGCGGAGCATGTCATGTCTCCCATGGCTGTCCTGATCGGGTTGATTGGTAGTATCGTCTAATACTACATGATGAGGCCTGTGGATACGATTTGATCCTCCTGACCCATCCAATTAGTAGTCAACGATAACCTGGATGATGCTCACAAGCAAATAGAGATTGGCCCAGGCCCATGTGGTAGAGCTGAAGGATCACGCTAAATATGGTACCAATACAAGCATGGTAGTTCATACAGTAGCGCAGCGTGAGGCCACCGGCATTTTGTAGCCTTAGGAGATAAAAAATGTCGACTGTTCATTGACCAGAGGCGCAGCAAAAACTAGACCTTTTTAGGCCTCTTCTAGGGCCGAAACAACTCATTAAAAATTGGCCATGTACCTGGACGATCCTACAACTCCATTTTGAAGTGGAAATACGACACTAAGGAGTTTTTCCATACCGCTGGTTTAAATACCCGGTGAACAATCTAATTCCCGAACAGGGCAGCCATGGTAGAAAAGAGGAGACATATCCTCGTTCTCGTTCCGCTGCTGTGGTTATTGGAGAAGACGACAATGCCAATGTAGCCAAGCTTTTTGTTAGGGGGGATCTGTTACAGTGAGACATTCATGTTGTGGCTTGGCATATGTACAGAGATCCATCGTCTATATTCAAGTCAAATCCTAGTGGTCAGAGAACGAGACGTGGCTTCACCTGACGTGATGGTAGTTGGACGGGGCGGGCGGGAGCTGCCGGGGAAGAAAGGGAGGGAGGCAATGGTCCTAGATTATGCACGGATCTGGTAGATATGCAAGCGGCAGATGGATATACACCCCCTTGGCGATAATTGGTTCACGATGGTGCAAGACGTAACATCCAAGGTTCAGCTCGTTGTTACATCTTGGCTATTACTGTCTGAACTAGCATGTTCGCAGGCATTCGTATTACCATGATGCCGTCCAATCATGCTGACTATGATTCAGGTCAGCTCTATACTCTTACTTGCCTTACTATCTACATTGGCGTATGCACATGTGGCAGATGTTTGTGACATGCTGAGAAGAGTAGGTGGTCCTTCGTACTCGATTATACTCCGAGTACCGACGGGGAGGCGTATAGAGATGCATTCCAACATGCTTTTGGATCAGATCCATACATTTGTCTTGGTTCAGCCCGTGGGGGAGGCTTACAAAGATATATCAAACCAGACTAGACTCGAATGAAATAGTATATTTCCTCGCAATCAGCCCGTCGACCTTTCTTTGCATAACTTGGCCCAGCTAGACATGAGACGATAATTGTCCTGTGCCTGTCTTGTCTAATCTTTCCCTTGTCCTACATCGTTACAAGGGAGAGTGGGGGCTAATTTGATCCACCTGTGGGCCTGCTTTTGCCTGCCATGCCATAACGCTTTCTCGGGCTCGGGACCGAAGCAGAGACGACATGGGAGATGCAGAGGCAATCTTTCAGGCTGAGCAAAGTGACTATATGGCTCGTTGCCTGTTTCTCTCCAAGGATCAGTTTCATGTTCTTTAAGAGAACTACTCCCCAGGTTCCTGCCTGACTGTATATGTACAGACTAGTTACTAGTTCACTACTCAGTGCTCCGTTCCTGTACCTCTTTTCTTTCTCCGTCTATTATTCAACACGTTGCCTACATAGCACAAGACAAACTATACCTACCCCGCAGATCTCTCATTCAACATGGACCTCGGACCCCCTTGGAAGAGACGCAGACCAGCTACGGCCTGCAACCAATGCAGAAGTCGGAAAATTCGCTGCGACGGCGCTGTTCCATGTGGTCCGTGTAGTAGATCTCCGGGCCGTGAGTGCGAATACAGTCCGACGCCCTTTTTCGAGAGCAAGTCCAAGACTTCCTCGGTTTTACCGTCACAACAACACTCACGGTCTCAATCACAAACCCAAACTCAACCCTTTCCTCAAATGGGACATTGTCAATCGTTTGTGTCAAACGATTATACACAAAGCCTACAACTTTTCGACCTGGATGGTACCGATCAACAGCAATTTGCAGGTTATCAGTACACCATTGACAACGACTTGTCATCCTGCTTCCCTATACATGACATCTCTGTCATGTCAGAGATTTCTACCGATCTACCTTCTCTAACCCATACCCTTTCCACAACATCTGGTACCAGCACTGCCTCCAGATCTACTCCAAGTCGAGGCGATAATATCTCCTCTTTTGAGCCTCTATCTTTGACTTCAAGACTTGACCCGCAATTATCGTCAGAACCCACAAGGATGAGAACTTCTTCACTTTCCCAATACATACTAGACCATGATCAAGACTACTGGCAAAGAAGTCTGCAAAAGTGCGAAAAGCTTCATTTTCTTAGCCACGCTTTTGGTGGTCATGCAACATACCAGCCACAGCAAGAAAGATTGCGTCCTCATATGGAGCGTTTCATAAGACTGGAACAGTTACAGTCAAAAACATCAGGTCGTCTTTCGCCAACACTGTGTCCGACGGTCTCTGCTCGGGACCTACTCCCTTCACGCTCATCTTGCCATATTCTTGTCGATGCTTACATCAACACCTTTGAAAAGGTACTTCGTGTCTTACATGTTCCAACCTTTCTGCGCGAGTACGAGCATTTTTGGTGTCAGCCTTTGGTGTCTCGGGCTCTCGAGGTTGATGAGCCTTTTTTATGCAAACTATCAATCGTCCTAGCACTTGGGTCAACTGTGGTTTCTGAATCTACACTCAGCTCTGCATCCCTTCGAAATCAGGCTTTGTCTTGGATATCGTATGGAAAAAAATGGCTCGCAAGACACATGGGTAATGTCCACCGATCTGATATCAATATGGCACAGATCCTTTGTCTGCTTGCACTTGTACGACAAGTACATGATGATGATGAACAGCACTCTGAAGGCTTTCACATGCACCCGGGGAACTTCGACCTAGCTAGGATGGGCATGCAGATGGGCTTCCATCGCGACCCTTTACTACGATCCCCAGATATGCCTGTGCTTGAAGTTGAAACGCGACGTCGACTATGGGCTACTATGGTTGAGTTATCGCTTCAGCATAGTTTGGATGAAGGACTTCCTTCTTCCCTGTCCCCGGAGAGTTTTGACTGCAAGCCACCTTCCGGCATTACTGATGAGGAGTTGGAGTCAGGCCTTCCATCAATGAATATGAATCAGAAGCTGGAAACACTTACAGCTTCCACTATTTTGGTTCTACTGTCCCGAACTCAACATCTTCGTCTCCAATGTTTACACTTGGCCAACTCACCACGGGCGTCAAAGTCATATAACGACAGCAACTATCTCGCATCAGAACTGCACTCCGTACACCGACATAACACGAATCTCCTACGAGGTTTGGACAAGAAGCCATCTAGATTTCAGCTTCAACTTCTCCAGACATATACTCTGGAGTTTATCCGCGCCCTTCACCAACCTTTTGTTGAGCAGGCTACTTCTCAAACCCCATTCCACTACTCGCGAAAAGTTGTTATGGAGACGGCGATGCGTGTCCTAGCTTGACCACCCAGTCTAGGTTTGATAGCTGGCTCTGAAGACCGAGACTTGCAGGCACAGGAGACAGACCCTTGCGCATCACTTCGTATCCATGGTCAAGGCTACCTAGGTCGTGTCCAGCGACAAGCTGCGGTGTCACTATCTGTGAATATCATTAGCGATCTAGAAGATGGTGTTTTTGGTGCTAGCTGTGGTGCTTCGTGGAGGAAAACACATAGTGTTATCCATGAGACTTTGTTAATAGTTGAGCATCGAGTCAAGGTGTCGGCAGGTGTTCATGGCAGGAAGGAGTTACTTTTTCTAGCCGCTGCTGAAGCTTATATCAAAAGTCTGCTGTGTGATTTGCAGCAAAAGGATATTGAAGATGCGATATATCAGGCTATAGATAGTGCGGTTGGCTTGTGTTATGAGGCTGTTGATCAAAGATGATGGCCAATTTGAGAGAGCAAGCTATTTAGGCTTAAATGAGTTCCAAAAATAATGCAAACTTATTCTCAATAACAATGATATTTCCAAACGTAAACTGACGAAGAAAGTTCAGGCGTCCTGAATTAGAATACATCGCGTTATTTGCGCTGTTATGTACTATCCAAACCTTGTTTAGTATTCAACTAATGCCACTTCAAGTGAAGCGGATGAAATGTCTACCGCGCTGCCGAAGCTCATAAGTTTCTACCGCGTGATCCCCCCCTTCTCGCCGCCAACTTGATGACGAAGGGCAGACCAGCATTGAGAACCTCCCAAGCCATCGTTTCCTCATAGCTTGAAAATTTTAACACAGTTCCAGGCTTGTACCCTCTGTACACCTTTTCAACGTCGCTCATCGCATAAGGCCATAGATGCCTAAGCAAAACACCCTGAGTGGTTTGCATTGCGCCGAGTTCGTCCCATAAGAGGCTGCCTAATATCCGCATCGTTCCATAGTAGCCAGGAGTCTCGTGTTCTTGTTCACTAGGAGGCTCGTTGTCGTCTTCTTCTTCCACTGATCTATATTGTGCGTCGACGGCGAGGACAAACTTGGAGGCGTTTGGCTCGAGGTATGACTGTATAGTGGCCTCGTCGATGGCTAAGAACATTCGATGATGGACAGGAAGATCCGAATGGATACTGTCAAATTTCCTTTACTCGTGTTAGTTTACAAAAGCCATGCCGGGGTCTGAATTGGACCTCAGTAGCGATGACTTACCTTTTCGCATCCTTTATATTGTCCACCTTTCCATCGATCCAGTGGATTTTGCAGCCTTTCCGCACATCGTTTATATCTTTCTTTCCGACTCCCCAATCAGCGATATCGACTTCGAATTTCGTTTTAAACTCGTTCCACTTCTTGTCATCGTGCTTGTGGCACAATCGAAAGGCAGCAAAGCCGTTGACACGAAATAACGGCCGCTGAGCGTATTCAATCCAGTGATCCATTGTAGGCTCCAAAGGACCTCTCAATTCGTATCGAGTTATCGTCTCGGCATCGATCCCGCTGATGCACCCGATGACCAGGCACCGGGGATCGTTGATGGTAGGTTCGTATAAGGGGCCCTCGCGATCATAGTAATTGTACATCTCTTTTGTCCCCAGATACCGTACCCGTGCGCTGTAATCTCGTTTTCGCCAGTTGATGTTGGCGGACCACGAAATCGGGTCCTGACGAAACGGTAGTCTATGAGCTGCTGTCACCTGCTCACGCTCTTTGGCTGGGAGACTGTCGCCCTTGTAACCGTCGGTCGGCATAAAGATCATGTAGTCCGCATCCATTGCGTTTTGACACAGATCGTCTATCTTGTCTGTCATCTCCTTCTGCCTAGCATCAATATCACTAGGGTTGGTGGGTTTATGGCTACCAATCTCAAGTACCAACGGCTCTCGGATCCGATCAATATGCTCAATGACCCATTGGTGAGCGCTGTAGCAGATGCAATCGTAATGCGCCCTGATGTACTGGTACCAAAGACCAGTCACCGAGACTTCTTCATAAACCTCGTTTTCTTCTTTACGCTTCGCGTTGACAGCCTGCTCAAACACTCTCAGGTGGTCCCAAATCAGGTTGTAGGTTGTTCGTAGAGCATTCTTGGTTCGTGGATGGTTGAGATAGGCAAAGACATCTATAACAGCGACAAAGTACTGGCAAGCAGCTGCGAAATTCTTGGGATCATCCATCTGCAACTCATTCCATCGTCTTTCAGAAAGAGGTAGTATACCCTCCCACAATCTAGACTTCATGGCATGGAGTTCCTTGGCAATCAGCCAAAGACGCGAAGAATCCTCGTGTGACCCGATACGGATCCCAATCCAGTCAGTAGTTGATCTTTGTTGGATATTAAATGGTGCTGGCGCCCATTCTGGGAATGGTTTGTTCATATTTCTGGCCTCTTGAACGGTGAGTAGCGGCCGAGATGTCTTGCGATCACCAGGAAGACAACCATGCATAAGAAACTCGACGAAATGAGGGATTTTTTGAGGTTCCATGATTCTATCAGTTATCCAAAGTCTATGCTTTCCACCAGATTGTGGAGGAACAAGATGACTGATGTCGGTAGGATTATCGCTGTGTCGTACATTGCCGCTACGTTCATCGTCTTCGTTAGGACCAGTGTAGTTACGTCTGCCACGGGCGGCCAAGGCCATTTCAAACTGAAGCAGTCTTTCAGCACGACTAGACATTTTGAACGGTGAAGCCTAAAAGCTGGCCTAGGGTGACCTGGTATAGTTGCCGAATGGATTCTTTCTCCTGGATTCTCAGCGAAGGACTTTTTCTGTCAGGGAAGACTTTTGTACATCGACAGGAAGCCAATGGAAAGATGATAGAGGGATTAAATAAAAGAGTCGGAAAGTGTTTGATGGAAAGTGTTGGTTGTGAGAAAACTGGGTAGAAAAGGAGTCTTCTCAACCAACACATAGTAACCTTTCCCGATTAAGACCGAATCCACTCAGTCTAGGCAACACCAGCCAAAACAACCAATTAAGACAAGTCGCGTCGGAATCGCACGATAAAGTAGGAACCAACAACTCCACAGTCAAGAAAGAACTACCTTTATCAACTACCTAAATGAGGAATTATTAGTATCTATTATTTGAATGCGCAAGTACCTATCCCAACTACTTGTATCTACCCCAGCTACTGGTATCTAGGAGGAGAGTCTCCTGGTAGTTCTTGGGGTGTTGAATTCGCGTGTAGTTCCGATGCATGCTGGTTCTGTCCTGCTGGGAGCTCCGATTTGGGCACCTCTGCAAGTACGGGTGCCGCAGTATGGCGTTTCCTTCGACGCAGGAAGAATAAAACAGCTCCGATGAGTGCAATACAACCTAGGCCAGCGCCGACACCGATTCCCGCTTTTGCGCCTGTCGATAGTCCTCCGTCTGAAGAGGACGCTTGCGTCGGCTCAGTTGAAGTCGATGAAGAAGTTTTGACGGAGTCGATAGTGATGGAGCCTGTTCTTGTCGAAGGTAGGTCCGAAGACTGAAAGTGTAGCTGGAAAAGCGGCGCGTAAACGGTGAACGTTGAAACGGTGACAGCCTCTTCGGACCCTGAGTTTGTTTCTGTAACTGTTTTGGGAATATCAAGATAGCCAAAATCGTTACTCTTGCCTGATGAGCATTGGACAGCAGCGAATGAACCGGTTGTGGCGATGCTAAAGCATGTTTGTGCGTTATCAACGCCTGAAGTATACTTGCACTGGAATCCACTAGACGGCTCTGTATTTAGTCTCTTGATTACACACCAAGATCAAAGTGCACCTACGTTGGGCAACATCCTATAGCTGTCTCACTATTCAAAAGTGGGAACTGAAAAGTGAATCCTCCATCGGTATCATCTGTCGAAACACACTTTGTAGTGTACCCAACGGGACACTCAATACCAGGCGAGTAAAATCCCCAACCGTTCAGCGCGACACCAGTTGAAGGTGAATTCTTGCGTGCGGGCCAGCACTCGGCATCGTCCTGAACGCCCTGGGCATTGAAGCTGTTATCGGAGCATGTCTGAGCCTGCCAGCCATTCTCACAGGTATCACACTCTTGGACAACAACGGTACAGCTTGCGGGGTAGGTGAATGTAGTTGTGAGCGGTCCAAGATTGTTGCGCGAAGCGGTTCCCGTCGCCCCAGTCACAGTAGACATCGCTATTAGTTGAAGAATAAGGTTTCAGGCGGTAGAAGGTTTATTAAATAGATACTAGGTGGTGAGAGGTAATAACAGGAAAGGGGACAACGCCATCTTGTTGGCAGTCAGCACTAACGTGCAACTACAGGGTATAGATGTAAGACTATGTCTAACGGGACGGAGGAACTATAATGCATGGTGTTACAATATGCAATAGGCCAATCTAGCGATCCTACCTCGTTACTGGTGCATACTGTTGAACTAGAAATATTGTTCACTGAAAATGTATGGTTTTTAGGGTAGCGTATCGACTGTAAAATCGGGTATCCAGATAACAAGCTACGAGCGCCATGATGACAAAGTGTACAGCTCTTATGTCTCGTGTTCTTTCTTTTGGGATTTATGATCACTAAACGGGGAAAGGTCTTGGGGATTGACAACTCAGCAGCATGTGTTGGCAGAAAGGCGTTTGTCCTCAACCCTGGCACATTGACTTACCCTGAAGTTTACATATAACTGTAATCTTATCGATAAGTGACCGTCCTTGGTATCCAATCAATACATCGCGAGAGGAAGCAGTGGATCAGCCATCATTCCTCAGGTCAGCCTCAAAGCAGCCCAACTAGCCAACTCCATCATGGCCCCCAAAAGGGGTAAAGCCGTTTCCAGTTATTCGATGAGTGACATCACAAGGAACAGCCGTGATTCGATGCCACTAATTATAGCCCAAGCTAATATCGGCACTCCGGCACTTGAAGGCTTGGGACTAACCCTCGTTTCCTCCTAGCTGGTTACTCAACGTTGCATTTCCCACCGTTTCTTTCTTTTTACTGTCATGTCTGTACCAAATCAGGGTAGCAGAGCTTGTATAGCGTGTTAGGTTTACCGTTTGTATGGATAGAGAGAACCTAAGATTAAAAAAAGAGACGCTGTGGCGTTTGGTCTGGTTACCTCGCTCGCTCTCGGACCAAGCGGGCACGCTAGAGCCGCAACGTCGTGACAATAGCTCGTATCCCATTAAATTCTATGGACTGCCGTGAGGCTCAGATCTCGTAATGAGGCGCCGATCTGTGGAGTTGAGCCAAGAGATTAAAGCTGCTGCAGTGAATAAATAACAACCACAACCACCTTCGATTCATCCTTCTATTCCCATCACATCACATCACCTTTTCTCCCATCAACCAATAACTTCTTTCTTTCTTCATTCATCATGCATTTCAATACTTTGACATGTGTGCTGGTCGGCCTTGTCGCCCACTCATCCGCAGTCCCGACAAAGCGCGAAGCCGTCAACAGCTGTCTCACACAAGCCAAAGTGCCTACCGACGCACAAGGCTCTCAATCATGGAAAGAAGACGGCACGGCCTACAATCTGAGACTCCCATTCGAACCAGCTGCCATCGCAGTCCCCACCACTGTCGCTCAAGTCTCCGCTGCCGTTGAGTGTGGCGCCAAGCACGGCGTTGCAATCAGTGCCAAGAGTGGCGGCCACAGCTATACCTCTCTAGGCTTCGGTGGCGAAGATGGCCATCTCATGATTGAGCTCGATAGAATGTACAGCGTCAAGTTGGCCAAGGACGGCACTGCTAAAATCCAGCCTGGTGCTCGTCTTGGACATGTTGCGACTGAGCTCTGGAACCAGGGCAAGCGAGCTCTAGCTCATGGAACGTGCCCTGGGTAAGTTTTCCCTAATCTCGCTCAGACAAGGATATGCCCACTAACAAATCACAGAGTCGGCCTTGGTGGTCACGCCCTGCACGGAGGCTACGGAATGGTCGCCCGCAAGCACGGCCTCACCCTCGACCTCATGATCGGCGCCACAGTCGTCCTCCCCACCGGCAAAGTCGTCCACTGCTCCAAGACCGAGAACTCCGATCTTTTCTGGGGTATCCGTGGCGCTGGCGCAAACTTTGGTGTCGTCGTCGAGCTTGAGTTCCAGACATTCGCTGCGCCTGAGAAGATCACCTACTTCGACATCGGCCTCAACTGGGATAAGAACACCGCGCCCCAGGGCCTCTATGACTTCCAGGAGTTTGGAAAGGGCATGCCTGCCGAGATCACCATGCAGATGGGTGTCTCTAAGAACGGATACAGCGTCGATGGTGCTTACATCGGCGATGAGGCCAGCTTGAGGAAGGCTCTGCAGCCTTTGGTCCAGAAGTTCGGTGGTGTTCAGGTCACTGCTACCACTGTCGACTGGATGGGTCTTGTCACTCACTTCGCCGGTGCTGGAGTCAACGTCAACCCTATCAGTGCCTCATACGACGCAGTAAGTCATCTTTCAATCTAATCACATAAACACATAACTAACTCATCCTAGCACGACAACTTCTATGCCAGCAGTCTCGCCGCCCCCGCCTTGACCCTCGCCGAATTCAAGTCTTTCGTCAACTTCGTCTCCACCACCGGCCAAAGCAGCAGCCACTCTTGGTGGTTGCAGATGGACATCACCGGCGGTACATACTCTGCCGTCTCCAAGCCCAAGCCCAGCGACACCGCCTACGTCCACCGTGACACCCTCCTCCTCTTCCAATTCTACGATAGCGTTGCCGCCACCGCCCAGTACCCCTCTGATGGCTTCAACCTCATCAAGGGTTTGAGACAGAGCATCTCCAACTCTCTTAAGGCGGGTACTTGGGGCATGTACGCCAACTACCCTGATTCGCAGATCAAGAATGATCGCGCGACTGAGATGTACTGGGGAAGCAACGTTGCCAAGCTGGAGGCTGTTAAGGCCAAGTACGATCCCAAGAACTTGTTCCGCAACCCTCAATCTATTAAGCCCAAGGCTTAGATAGGCAGAGATTTCATAGCATTTCGGCGTTTTCTTTCAAAAGTGTGTTATAGACTTGATATTTAGCGGTTTTAATAATAATCACCTGGTGCAAACCATCATCGTCATCAAACGCTTGCTCTCCGGCGGTGAACTGTGTTCCTTGCCCTCATCTCAATTGTCAGTCTACGGACTTGTTCTCTATTACCGCGACTCTTTAGCTTCCATCAGCCGCTTGACTAGTCCCATATATCATACCGGGTAATTAGTTACTCGATTTGATGAAGCTGACTCGGGCCTCGATATTCGTCAGCTATTTTGGCAATTAACCGGCGGTGGTTATGTCAACATACGTAAGCAATTGAGGTCTAAATTGGCTTCAGATGTGTTGTCACAAGCCCACAATACTAAAACCGTTCAACGACTACCAGTCGAGTAAAGTATTAAGAATAATTCTACGATCAGCGCCCTGAATTTTTTAATATCGAGGCCATGGTGAAATGGAAACCCATATTGGCTGCAATCTATCAAGTCACATATGGTTGATTCCTTACCGGACGAGTCATTCGGTTATCTGAGCCAAGAGGACCCTAGCCAGGCCCAACTCACACCAAGCTTTGTGTTACAGGTCCATCAAATCATCTGATAATGTTACTTTCTATCTGACAACCTTAATCGCTGTGATTCCGAATACGTCGAATTGAAGTTGAATTAGTCGTTGGATAAGTTCCATAGAAACAGCAACAAGGATCAGAAACTGTCCGAGGCTAAAATGAAAACCTTGGCCGTTCTGTAATTTAGGCAGAATACAATCAGCAAGGATCAAGCATCGTAATCCGGGGCATCATGTTCCATCTGTCTTGATCGGGCTAGATGTGTGTCGGTAGCCGGCCGGATGTGTCCAACCCGACCAAATCTTTAAATCCCAGATCACCTTTATTTGTGACTCTGTTCATGTCTTGTTACATTTCTAAATATCACATAGTAAGCTTAAATCTTTTGATCGACATAATGAGAGTCTGTTAAGCGACAATCGGTGAAGTTACTTTGTAGTGGGACTACGATGAACGGTCATGATGTTTATGCCAATATTGACTATTCCTGGTATGATCTGTTCTTAATAGCCCTGCAGATATAGTTCCAAGACATGGGATCCTCGGTAGTCGCTATCGGCATGAGATGAAAACCCGGTAAGATACTGCAGTAGCGGTCATCGCATCACTCGTCCCACCTTTTCTTTTTCAAATGACCTGTTTGAACCTTTATCCTGCATGGTTTTAATATTGCCAGTTAGTGAACCAATAGCCATAACAATTCCGTATCCTGTAATTCCCCTCCTGATCGAAGTGAATTGGCATATGCCAAGCTATAGCCTCAAAAATAGCGGATGAAGGGAACTGACGTTTGATTTTAGCCGGAATGTAAAGAAGGTGTGATGAATCAGTGCCTGCAGGAGTATGGCTAGTCTACGATATGTGCATGTCACTATTCCTGGGGCTGGCGAATCGCATCAAAGGATCACATCTGTGGATATACCTGTGTTGATCATGAGAGACTTTACCGTCTTGGCTGTCTTATGGGATAAACCATTACCATGTGGAATCCAAGATGGAGGAGGGGCGGACAACACCATCATGATTGTAGAATTATCTTCTCAGTATTAACCTAGAATGGAGTTAGTCTCCGAGACAGAGAAGCAGCCAAGATATTCAGGTTGCTTCTTTGACTATCAGTATTAGCCACTAACCTCTTGGCATTATCAATGTTTCAATGCAAAAACAAGTATATATAAGACCTCTACAATGTCGATTAATGAAGAATTTCTCACCAGGTCAGCCATCTCTGAACATTCACCCATTTCTTTCTGGACACTACCGCACCCTCATCTATCACCATCATGGTCTCGTTCAAATCCCTCCTCGTCGCCGTCTCGGCACTCACTGGGGCACTTGCTCGTCCCTTTGACTTCCTCGATGAGCGTGACGATGGCAACACCACCTCGGTCCTCGAGGCTCGCCAAGTCACTGGCAACAGTGAAGGTTACCACAACGGTTACTTCTACTCTTGGTGGTCTGATGGTGGTGGTTATGCTCAGTACCGCATGGGTGAGGGCAGCC
This sequence comes from Fusarium praegraminearum, assembly GCA_002093855.1. NCBI lineage: Eukaryota > Fungi > Ascomycota > Sordariomycetes > Hypocreales > Nectriaceae > Fusarium > Fusarium praegraminearum. The sequence goes on along the minus strand of LXHY01000106.1, from coordinate 77,340 downwards.
ACTACCAGGTTGATTGGCGAAACACTGGCAACTTTGTCGGTGGAAAGGGATGGAACCCTGGTACTGGCCGGTAAGTGTTGGCAGAGATTGATAATCTTAGGAGTAGTTTGGCTAACAAGGGGTTTAGAACCATCAACTACGGAGGTTCTTTCAACCCTCAGGGTAACGGATACCTTTGCGTTTATGGATGGACTCGCGGTCCTCTCGTCGAGTACTACGTAAGTTACTATTTGACCTCAAACCTTTTTATCCACTGACGATTACTTCAGGTCATCGAGAGCTACGGCTCTTACAACCCCGGCAGCCAGGCTCAGCACCGAGGTACCGTCTACACCGACGGTGACACCTACGATCTCTACATGTCCACCCGTGTCCAGCAGCCTTCCATCGACGGTGTTCAGACTTTCAACCAGTACTGGTCCATCCGCCGCAACAAGCGCACCAGCGGCTCCGTCAACATGCAGAACCACTTCAATGCTTGGAGATCTGCTGGCATGAACCTCGGCAACCACTACTACCAGATCTTGGCTACTGAGGGTTACCAGAGCAGTGGATCGTCTTCCATTTATGTCCAGACTAGTTAAGGGATGTTGGTATTAACCGGACCTTGAAACATTCTTGTATGGGGAAGATGGGGAGGCAGATTAGTTGGTCTATGTACTGTTACTAGCCGATGTATGCTTTTGCGACGTTGCGTAGTCTCTGGCGCGAAACATCAGCGTTACAGTGCAGGTCTTCAATAAACCTGACAATTATGACACACATATTTTGTTGCTTTTCGTGACGTTCGCTCCTGAGATTCAAGATATCACATATTAGACAAAATATACTAAGAGTCAAAAGTACAACACCAGAGAGAAGGCTCAACTTTCTATGCGTTGTTCTTTCAAAAAAGGAGAAGAAATTATTGAGTACGTTGGAGTATTGATAAGGGCTGCACATTGGATGCTACCTTGCAGCCCAACATTAGAGGCCCCCTGTCTACTTGTCATAACTCTCACTAGGGTAGAAGGATGTTTCTGAAGAAAGACCAACCTCTTTATGGCTCCATGTTGATAATGTATATGCCAACAGTGCTTTCACTCCGTTTGCTCTGTGTGATTAAAAAGTATATCATAGTCTGCTCACGGACAATCTCAACAGGACAGGAATAAGCGGCCACAACCATGACCTGCGCCGTCTTGGCGAACAAGGGTACCAAGTTTCAACTTGATGTATACTCAGTAATGGTGGAGTGATATAAGCAGAGCGGGATGGGTCACACTGCTGGCCGCTGACGTGAGCCTAATGATACCCTAGAGCCTCATCGTTTCCAAATCATACCCTGACGCAGATAATGAATTCACTTCATTGAAGCCTTTTTCACTAAGCACAAAGAAAGTTGCGATCTGGACTGGGCTCCCTTGTCACAGCCTCTCCAACATGCTTCTCAAACGTCTGACCAACCTCGAGTACCCTCTTGATATGAGACATGTCCAATTGGGCACCTTCATATCTCGCAAGCGTTCGTGCGGTATTCATAGCATTTGAGATCTCTCGTCCGTTTAACTTGTAGCGTACGAGTTCCTTAATTGCCTCGTCGCGAGTTGCTTGATCTCCAATCTTAGTGTCATCCGCTGGGATTTTCATGAAGTTGAGTGCCCAAATTCGACGACGCGTGTCGCTATTTGGAGGACCAAAGTTGATGGATAAATGGAGCCGAGAGAACATTGCCTCATCGATCGCTTCGATGCGATTAGTGGTTAGAAAGACAATACCGGAGAAGTACTCGAGGTGTTTGAGAAATACAGCGACTAGGGCCATTCGTGTTGTGTTCATTGAGTCCTTTTCACGACTTTGGAGCAGAACATCTGCTTCGTCAAAGAGCACGATAGCTTTCCAAGTTGTGGCAAATTGGAGTAGATCTTGAAGGTTTCTCTCAAACATCCAGGGGCTATGTCTGTCAGTCCTTAATCTGACAATGAAAATACTGATTCTTACCTGCCACTTTGGTTCAGATCACTCATAGAGGTTGTCAAGAGTGGTTTGTGTGACATCTCTGCTGCCGCTTCCGCAGACATGGTTTTGCCTGAGCCTGGGCTGCCGTGACTATTTTTCTGTCAGCACCAGACAAGTTTGTTGCGCTTCGTGAGAACATACAGAAGGACTACCAAGCCTTTCCCTTTTTGCTCGGGGTGGTTGCGAGCATTACTAGGATACTCGTGTGACAGCACGAGAGCTTCCAACACAGACTTCTGCTCTGGCTGTAGAATCAAGGAGGACCAGGCGTCACTCTTCCATGAAATATCCTTGATGTTGTCGACTAGATAGCGGCACCAATCCTTTCTGTCCATAGAGTACCCCACCAAGAACGGCGGCATAAGAAAGATTTCCGGGTCCTCTACCTCGTGGATCGTGGTCGCAGAGTTGCTGTTTTCTTCTTCGAATGTCTTGCGGTCCAAAACAATACGACCAGTTTCCTGTGAGATATTTAGCAATAATACCAGCGAAAGGGATGGTCATCCTACAGTGAAAGGTAACCAGACTGCGTCGAAGCTAGCCATGCTCGGGTCGTAATAACTATCAGAGGGCTCTTTCAAGTATTCGGCGATCCCATCGTAATCCTTCGCCACAATTCCTTGACTAGCAATATACGTCTTGCCTCGACGTGTAAGTTTTTCTCTCAGTTCTCCAACATGATCCATGAATCTCACTGGATAAATTGGTAGAGTCTGAAGTTTGACTGGATAATCCGAAGCGAAATACTCCCTCTGCTTAATTTGAAAGGTAGTGAACGCCTCCCCAGTCTTTGTTTCATCTGCGTCACAATATTTTGCATACACGACCATGAATGGACCAGAGTTTCTGCTTGTCTCATAAGCCACTTTCTCAGCACGAAGTAACCATGGTTGTCCAAGGACCTCAGTGTAAAGTAGTTCTCCAGGAGGAAATACAGTCCATGCTTGCTTGTAGGTAATCATATGTTTTCGCAGCATGCTATCACATAATTCCTTTTCAGAGCCCATTTCCAGCTTCATAAACTGAAAGAGCAGGTTGAGGTGTTGACGCATCTGGGGCGATTCGGTCTCTATGCGATAAGTACCCAGCTGATCCCAATAGTGTACAAGAATCTGGAAGGGACTTTTCAGTTCAAATGGGGTGGTGAAATCCGCTGCGACTGTTGGGTATGACTGAACCACATCCTGAAATGCTATCAAAAGTAGAGGAGAGTTGATGCGAATGGTGACAGGTTCTGGTTTATCGTCCTCAGCGAGGTAACGTCTGATAACAAGAGCATACGAAATGTCCTCATCCATGTTATAATTATTCATGGAATCCAAGTCATCAAGCTCTGTTTTCATTGAAGTACTCCCATCCTTCTTCTTTATTTGTCGATAGGTTTTAGACTGACAGGTTGTTATCTGGGCGCTGTGACTCATTGAGCCATTTCCTTTGAGTGGAATATCGTCAGAATTCATTTTGGCGGATGCGAAAAGAAGACTGGAAGGTTCAATTCTCTGAAGGCTGTGAAGAATAGAGCAGGAAATCAGTTACGATTCAGTTGATGAACACAACAGGGTACCTGCAGCTTCTTTAAGTTAGTCTCAAGGTCCAGAGATACCGATCGTGTGATAAACGAGGGGACTTTTTATCTGCACAATATCCTAGTTTGGTCACGCAGCATGAGGTGCTTGCTTACGTGGGGGGGCATACGAGGCCTGTCCAGCTGAGTACCTAGTTGTATTGAAAATCATAAAAGGAAAGCAAATCGTCTCAGCTCGAATAATGCCGCCCAAATAGGATAACTGAGCCTCATGCTGACTGCGGGGCCAGAGAAAACAATCTTCCCCAATACTTAGAGCCTCGTTCAATTCCGCCATCTTTTTCAACTCAGCATCGATCCATGATCCCCATAATGTCTTCATCAAACATTCCTTCAGGACAATCATTACAGCAGGATATCTGTGAAGCAGCTATCGAAGAGTTTGTAACCGAACTCGATCCAAAGGAGCGCGAAAAGAACTTCTTCGTCAAAGACCTCCTTCTTCAGAGAAATCTTGGTCCCTCAAACGAATGTAATCCATTAGAGGAGTTGCGAGCCTATGTGAAGCACCTTGAGTCGAAAGGGATAGAAAGTCGAGGTCGTCGCAATCTAGAAAAGCTAGCACCGCTTCTCGAAGGATCAGGTGCCTTGATAAGGGCATGTGAAAGCCTTTTCCAAGCTGCTCCCCTAGGCATCGGTGTCGCTTTCTCAGGTCTTCGGATGGTGCTTTCTTTAGCGACGAGAGTTAGTGAAGTGTTGGACGACCTATTCCCCATCCTGGAGAATGTTGGGTTCTACCTCGACGGCTACAGTCAAATTCTTGCAGCACAACCCAACTCTGAAGTTGTTTTTCGGTTTGTTAAGCGATCCTACAAACGCATTCTTCAGCTTTGGTACGTTTCAGCCAAGGTTCTGTCCAACAGCCTTGGCAAAACAGCTCTATTGTTAACCTACAAACCATTAAAAGAGGAGATTCGAAAGTTCAAAGACGACATCTTTCAGGATTACACTCTAGCATACAATCTGTCTGCAACCGTGGCCCAAGTTCAATCCACTACTGAGAAACATGATAATCTCCGGAGGAGTATTGTCAGATGGATCCAAGGGAGCACCAACTATGTCGCTCTCGACCAAAAGAAGGACCTTGAACGCATAAAAGAGGACCATGCTGAGGGCACCTGTCAATGGCTGTTCGAAACGCAAGCGTTCAAGACCTGGAAAGATCAAAAAGACAACTCTGTCCTCTGGTACCACGCACCGCCAGGCACTGGTAAAAGCACCATGGCGTCTGTTGTTATCGATAATCTACAAAAGACTCTCAGTGGAGAGGTTGTATACTTCTTCTACTCCATAAACGAGCCCTCAAAGCGGGAGGCTTTCAACGGGATACGATCATTAATTCTGCAACTCCTCTTAACCTGCAATCCATTACCAGACGAGCTGATGAACGAGTACTTCCGGGCACGCGACAACTTTGAGGATTATCTAAGCAACAGCGACAGTCGGACAATACAGAAGCTACTACAATCACTACTGAACTCACACCCAAGTGGCCAGGTCTGCATTATTCTAGACGGCTTAGACGAGTGTTCTAAAGAAAGTCCAAAGTTCTTCGACACACTCGGGAAGCTTTTGAAGTCGGGATCGAACGCAACTGTCAAGTGGTTTTTCTCTAGCTGCAACGTCAACCCGATCAGTAGAACAATGGAAATCGCCAACTCATTAAAGATTGGGCCAAACTTCGAAGCTATCGCCAAGGACATCCGTTCCCATCTGAAGGACAAGATCCGCTGCCCGCGGCATGAAGGCGTGTGGTTCGGTAAAGACGAGCAAAGCTTTCTCCACGTTAACCTGCGTCTGAAGATTCTCAAGGACCTCCCTGGTATGTCACCGGAACGAGTGTGGGAAGAATTCGAAAGGTTTCCAAGGGAATTGGGTGACTGTTTTGTGAAGCAGCTTGAGAGGATTGCACTCATGCCAGAATATAATCAGACTCGCGCAAAGTTAGTACTTTCACCTTCCAAATCTGATATAAGCTAACTATCGCAGACAAGTCTTCCAATTATTAACCCTGTCAGAGAGGCCACTTACAGTCAGAGAGCTATTGAACTTCCTGCGCATTGACAGCGAAACAAAAGATATTACAGTCTCAGAAGACACCATACACAAGTATTCAGACTCTGCATACTCTTCTATTGAAGATGTCTGCAATCCTTTCATCGCCAAGGTTGACAAAGGAGATTACCAAATTGTGAAATTGTATCACAAGTCGGTCAGAGACTTCTTTCTCGCACCGGAAAACAAGAGGACGGTGGGAGAACACCTCAAACAGTTTTTGGTCGACGAAAGAGAGTCAAAAATGGAACTGGGAATGGCTTGTCTGGAATACCTCAACAGCGGGCGGTTCAAGAAGCCCACCGACTTGAGAAGGTTGCCGGAACGAACCGAATCAACTCCCGGCCACGCATTCCTCCGCTATGCTTCCATCTTCTGGTTCCAGTTCCTGTCTGACAAGGACCCTTCCCCGGATGTCATAAAGGCTGTGGAGAAGTTTCTCCAGAGTCCTGCCTTCTGGACTTGTATCTATGTGCAGATTCACACGGCGCCGCATCTCTTTGCAAGATTTAGAAAGCTCCAGGGGACGACGAGCTATCAGCCTTTGAAAGGGATGGCGACAGATCAGTCAACAGAGTTTGGTCTTCCTCTTCCTGGTTGGTTGATGGATTGCTCTTCTACAAACTGTGCATCGTTGGATCGTTCTCTCTGGGCTTTTGTGCAAGACTGGGGCGAGCTTCTGACTACAAAACCAGATCAACTCGGCAATGCCCTGCCCACAACTTTGTTTGAACCGGGATGCTACTTGAAGTCTTCGGACAAACATCCTAAAGTCCGGGCGAGGTATATCTCAGCATTGTATGGCAGTGCACGTAAACTGAGAGTGATCGACTTTTGGTTCGCTCCGTCAAAGAAGGGGAAGGATAACAAATCTCTTTTCCTTTGTATGATGGGAGAGGAAGTTGATGATGCGACCAAGCTATACTACGTTACAGTGTTTCCCAAACTCCAATCCTTGTCGAACAGCGAGATTCCTTTCGGATCTCAACCTCTGGGACAGGGATGGACCTACACTCTTTCTAGAGGTAAGAGTTCGGTACAGGATTCGATGTCAGCCTTGAGAGTGGATCCTCAAGATCTTACTGTGACTCGTCAAGCCCAAGGGTCGATTCGCCGGTATTCGGTTTCGCAGGAGCTGTATGACAGTCTCGGTATAGGCAGAATAGAGGGAGGATCTTGGAAAGTTGTTTGGACGCAGAGACTGACTCGACCCGACGGGGCATCGGCACCTAACAATATGAATCTGATACATATGCACTGGAAACCGAGTCTATCGCGACAAAAGCAAGTTAAGTCTGACGACTCGGATTCTGATTCGGATTCAAGTTCAGACTCGAATTCTGATTCGGGCTCGGACTCGGAATCCGAGATGAGTTCAGATTCTGGTTCAGACTTAGAATCGGCTTCAGGCTCCAATTCCAACTCAGACTCGGGTATTGATGTCGATGCACCAATTCCGCCTCAGCGAGATTGCCTGATCATCGTTGGCGAGTCTGGTTTTCCACTATGGCGATCCGTGAAACTAGGCCGCTATCAATGGTTCAATTTCACGGCTGCTCGTCACCCTCTGTACCCCATAGTTGCAATGTCGCTGAAGCGTGGGGTGATTGATCTAACAAATCTGGAAACGGGTGTATCTTCTTCCGTGAATATACCAACACAAACATTCAACGACGACACAGACGTGTCTGCGTGGTTGAGTGGTAAGTACCGAGTAATATTGCCCAAGACATTTTCTGACTTTTACAGAGCTTCGATTCTCATCGTGTGGAAGTTACCTCCATATTCTGTCAGTAACGTTCAAAACCAGCCCGTATGACACTGAATGCTGTGTCTCTGTAATGAAACTTAGATTCCATCACACGCCGGCTTCAACTCCTACACTGGAGGTTGACGAAGCAAAGCCAGTTGTCGAGTTGAAGTACACATTTTCTGCACCGTTGAACGACCTACCTTCTCCTTTTACTCTGACACACTGGGATGCCGAAAGTGTCATACTGATACTTCCTCCTCTTACCTTTAGCCCAAAGGTAGTCAAGATTTCACTCACCTCCCGAGATGCATCAGATACAGCTGATAAAGCGACAACACACCCGGTCCTTACTCTCAATAACCCCATTTTCTTTCCAAAGTCGGCCGTCTTTAGGAATCCCCATATAGCCTATATGGAAGATGGCTCGGGCAAAGAAGACAGTCACCTGTATTTGATCATGGACACGTCAGAATCGGCAATACCGAGGTCTGGTCCAGCTACAGTATGCGGGCTTGGTCAAGTCCACAGTTCGTATGATGCATCGAGAACAAGCAAAGAAGATTCGAAGATTGTCAGCCCCCCAGTCGTGATGCGCTGGAAGATCTCGAACGAGAAGCATTGCCAAGAAGAATGCGACAGTGGGAACAGCAGTGACAATGACGCAGAGAGACAAACATGGCGAGAATTTAATGATGCGTTTGATGGTAAATCAGAAGATATGAAAGACAGAGACAATAATTCTGGCAACGACTTTATGTTGAGAAGGGACTTTGTTGGTGATACTTATCATGTTCCTATACGGTCTGGGCTGGATTGGACAAGGGCTGGAGTTTTGGCGTGCTAGATTCACTAAGTGCCCTGGAGGTTTATGAGGTGGCGTCAGGTGGGCCTGTATTTAGTGATCTAGTGCTATGACGTACTGCCCGGGCACATCGCGTCACAACAAACAAATACTCCCTCTCCAAGTATCATCACCACCAAACACAAGACTCAATGGGAGACTTTGCAGCCCGGCGACGGGAAAATATCGAAAGCAACGCGCTTATTCTTAAGGACATCAAGCCCATAATTCCCAAGACTGAGCCTCGCTCAACTGAAACCAAAACAAGGAGCAAAACCAACAAGCGAAAAGCGAACCCACCACGCGCCCCTACAAGACAATCACGGCGTATAGCTGAGGCTTCAACAAAACCAACGTATAATGACGACGAAATCGAGGAAACTTCGTTGCGAAGAGGCGCTCCTCGAGCGAAAAGAGCCGCCAATCCTATTCGAGATTCTTCCGAATCAGATTCGGACCATGAAACCGACGCCGAACCCTCAAAAGATGTGGAATCGATCATAGCAGGGTGGACCGCATGGAAGCCTGAGGGTGATGAACCAGTTCGCGACATTGATGGAACACTTCGTTTTGAGACGCATCCCGATTTCCGTCCAAATAAATCACCCCAAGAAATCATTCGCGAAGGAAGCTTTGGCGGATCCTACTGGCGACCTCTGTACTCGAAACAACTAATGACCACCGTTAAAGACGACTGGAAAGAACTTCCCCCATCATGGACAGCCGGGTTGGACGTTGACACATACCTCACCAGTACTGCTTACAACCCAGAAATCAATAAATATGGAGTACAATGCGGACAGAGTATCGAAGAATGGGAAGCAGCTGGATGGATCGTCCACGAGTACGATGTCCGGGGTTGGTTTCAATGGTACTGTCGGTTTTACATGGGTCGTCGCTGTGCCGATGACGAGCGCCAAATCAGCCGCTGGAAGAAGTGTGTAGGCGAGACTGGTCGCTGGCGGAGGATCTTGCTCAAGAAATACGTTACTCTCGGGATACGGAGTGTATTTGCTGATGATGGCGAAGATGAGGATGGGCCTGACGTGAGTCCTGTGGTGCATCAGACCTGTCATCACTGGGCGTATGAGGTACGTCAGGACGCACTGGATCGTTTTTGGGCAGATGGGAAGTAAGTCGTAATGCAGATATGGACTGGAGACTGCAGGCCTAATGAATCAGGGGTTCATGTATACTATGCTCAGACTTTATTATTTACGTGTGATTACGCCATCAGCACGAACCGCTAGTGAACAAAGGTAGACAATACAGAATTATCCAGCCATTACACATGTCCCGTGCTTCCCTATGCCAACTTTAGTTACACTTCCTCTGCTGTTGATAACAGGGAGTCGATTCACATTCAGCTATCACTGCTGATACACAATCCATAGTTCTTGCTGTGAGACAGAGAGAACCTGTATGAACAGCAGAAGTGAACGATTTTGAGTTCTGAATCAAACATGTTCGAATTACAACCATGATTCGGTACTCATTGCAATATACCTCTGTAAGATAATCACCAGTGTCTGACAACTATATATATCCTCGATACTTCTGCCAAGTCTATGAATTTTACAACCTTCTCAACTCAACCACAATCAAAACCACCTTGAACTCTTAAACCAAACCAAACTAAATTATACAAAATGCCTCGACCCAAGTCACCTGGACCGGCTGTGCCTCGCAACCCTAGCCCCGTTCCTCGCCCAGATTCGCCTCCTCCCAGACCTCCTACTCCTGACTCTGACTAGAACTAGTCAGAATGGACACAGACGGACATAAAGATGTGGGAAACATGGTTGTGCCAGAAAGGTTGCATGTTTGCACATAGGTTTACCTAAATAATAAAATAAGAATTTATTGAAAACCACTATTGCCCAATTCAAATTCACGTACATGACAATTGATATCAACTTGTTCCGTGCTGACAATGGAATGCAATATTGATCTGCACATTCTATGTTGTCTATCCTGGAGACGGACTCAGAGGACTTTCGGCGAAAGATGAGAACCCGATGCTCCAGGGTGAGGATCAGGTTTTTACATGCTGATTTACGCGTTATTGCCATATGCTGATGAGTTTCTCGTAACGTCTCGGACTTCACTTCGATGGTGTTGCTCGTCTTGCCTTTCCATACAGGTAGGTAGTCTAAGTGAGACAAAGCACTACATACAGAGACATTCCCACTATAGGAAAACTAGGATCGTATCCTTATAAGTTTAACATTAGGTATTAGGCCTTAATGATAAGGCTTCCCCACCTGTAGATAACCCTTACAGGGGGCATACCATGGCGGGTCACTATTTGGTACGCGTACCCGGGGAATCTGGTGTTATTTTCCACGATTAAGTGAGTACATTTTTACCACAGCGGAATTGAGACAAGCAACGTATCAGCATTCAGTTGTTATTCTAACAGAATATCAGTAAGAATGATGGAAAAAATACCTCTATAGAATATATGTCTAATTCTCCCGCCTGTTGACTGAATACCTCTGAGGACTGTGTCAAGAAAGTTATTGATTTCTTTGTGAGCATAGGGTAGCAACCACTTGCTACATTCTCAGGAGGCAATAGATGTTTCAAATACTGGCGGCCCGAACCTGGATGCGGATTTATCGGAACCAAAAGATACTCTCTATCGACGTGTAATTCCCGGACTTTAGGTAGCGAGAGCGAGATCAACAACATTTGACCAAATTTACACAAAAGTCGATCATAATATGAGAGCCATGTTATTATTTGATCAGGAGCGGAAGTTTGCCACTGTCACAAAGCATGTGGGAACCATGGTACTGGTAGTGGATATCTTGGGATGAAGATCTACATGCATACTTTTTAACTCTGCGGAACTCACGGAGCTATGCAAATCAACATGCCACTAACACAGAGGGATTGCTCATTATAAGCAAGACTAATATATCGTCTTAGTCTCTACTGTTCGTTCTAAGTATCTATGTTTGAACATGAGACTGACCAAGCTACAGAGAAGAACTTTTCAGAACTGGAGCGTCATGTTGCTTGGCAGACCTACCCTGAACTTGATAGTGGATCATTGCTAATTAAACAAGACATTCAACCAACAATGCATGGCCACACCCTCCTTCTAGTTGGTCTTTTTCCGAACTGATTTTGACGGTAGATTAATTGCGGAGGATATAACCCGGAGACGCTAACTAAACCACTCGGACCGTACTAAAGTCAATGCTCGATAGAAACGGCCGCTATGGCTTCGTCTCCCCCGGAGGCAACCTGACCCTCCAAGGACCACGGCCCAAGAACCATGGCATCATCAGCAGATCAGACGAATCCACACGGAAGACGGATCATGCACGTGTTGTCTCTTGTTCCTGACTAAACCAACAATCGGACAAATTACCAAAGTTCGCAGGAGAAATAGATCACAAAAGGGGGCGTCAGGGGTGCGAACCCTGTCGTAGATCATTGATGCGACACCAACATCATCGCCCCCTGCATAGCCACGAGCGGGCAACGGATCAACTTTAGATGGCTGATGCAACGCCATGCGGCTCATTAACCTTGTTTCGCCCCCAGCGCCGTTGGACGGAAACCACGCGAGTCCTTAGCAAGTAACGGATGTACGGAGTTGACCTGTACAGAGCCACCCTTCTCCGGTGCTATTCCCTTCGCAGTTACGATTCTTTTATGCGATGTGGTGAATGTTACTTTGACGATGGGTTCAAGCGGTTGAAGATTGCGCCGAATTGCAACATCTTCACTGCAGATCCAAGCAAGGTAATATCTATAATGTCTTGGCTATAGCTGTTATTGGTTCTGGAAGCTGTTATTTCTGGAATTTTGCGACTCTCCTTGATACAGGTTGCACTGCATATGCCTGCAATCAGATGTTCGCAGCCTCGGCATATGGGCACTGCCGACGTCGACAGAGGAATCAGTTACATGGGTCGCGGTATATCCAACAGTTAAATACCCAAGACATGTCTACTACTTTCTTTTTCCAGTCATCAGTCGATCTCTGACCAGTCATTCCTTCATTAGTCCTTCTTTGACGACTAGACCTATCGCTTTACAGGGAAACCACTCTTTTAGTTCCTTGTCTGATTTTTGTTATCTGGATCTTGATTAATTATTTAATTCACCATGAGACAATCTTTCCTCACCGGCCTTTTGGCCGCCCCCCTGTCTGCCTACGCAGTCGCCCTTACTGGCTACGAGTACATCGTTGTCGGTTCTGGTGCTGGTGGTGGTCCTCTGGCCGCTCGCCTGGCCATGGCTGGCCACAAGACCCTCCTCATCGAGGCTGGTGATGATTACGCCACCACCAACTACACCGTCCCTGCCTACTCGGCCAACGCTTCTGAGGACCCCGAGATCTCTTGGAACTTCTTCGTCAAGCACTACGCCGACGATGAGCGACAAGCTCGTGACTTCAAGACCACCTACGACACTCCCAACGGAGAGTACACTGGTCTCAACCCCCCCGCCGATGCCAAGCTCAAGGGTACTCTGTACCCTCGTACCCAGGCTCTCGGTGGCTGCACTGCTCACAACGCTCTGATCGCTGTGTACCCCCACCAGTCTGACTTTGAGTACATTGCTACTCTCACTGGCGATGACTCTTGGTCTGCCAAGAACATGCGAAAGTACTTCGTCAAGGCCGAGGACAACAACCACCGTCCTGCCCTTGAGCCTGGCCACGGTTACGATGGCTGGTTGAGCACTGAGAATGCCCCTCTCAGCATCCCTCTCGGTGATGCTCAGCTCCTGAGCCTCCTCGTCGGAGGTGCCACTGCCTTGTCCGAGGTTACTGGTGAACTCCTCACCATGGAGACCCTCATTGCTGGCGATGCCAACGCCGACTCTCTTGCTCGTGACCAGACTCCTGGCTACTACCAGATCCCTCTCTCCACCAAGTCCGCCAGCCGTGTTGGACCCCGTGAGTTCATCCTCTCTGTCCGTGATGCCAAGTTCGACAACGGTACCAAGCGCTACCCTCTGGATGTCCGCACCAACGCCTACGTCACCAAGGTTCTCTTCGACGAGTCTGAGAAGACTCCCCGTGCTACTGGTGTTGAGTTCCTCGACGGTAAGCACCTCTACAGCGCCAGCCCTCTCTCCACTGGTGCTGCTGGTGTCGCCGGTAACGCTACTGCTTCTCGTGAGGTCATTGTCGCTGGTGGTGTCTACAACACTCCCCAGATTCTCAAGCTCAGTGGTATCGGACCTGCCGATGAGCTGAAGAAGTTCGATATCCCCGTCGTCGTCGATCTCCCCGGTGTCGGAACCAACCTCCAGGACCACTACGAGATCAGCGTCCAGGGCAACACCCCCGAGAACTTCACTGCTTTCGACGGCTGCACTTTCAGCCTCTACACTGATGAGGACCCTTGCCTTGACCGCTGGAGGAAGCCCGTCCTCGGCGACCACGGTATCTACTCTTCTTCCGGTCTCGCCGCCACCATGTTCTACAAGTCTACCACCGCCGAGCAGAACAACTTTGACATCTTCGCCTTCGGTGGACCCGTCAACTTCCGCGGTTACTTCCCCAAGTACGCTGTCAACGCCACCATCGAGCACGACTGGTTCTCATGGGCCATTCTCAAGGCTCACCCCCGCAACACTGCCGGAAACGTCCTCCTCCGCTCCGCCGACCCTCTCGACACCCCCGCCATCACTTTCAACTACTTCGACACTGGCAACGGTGACTCCGACAAGGATCTCCAGGCCATGTACGAGGCCGTTGAGCTTGCCCGCAAGGCTTTCGCCAGCCAGCCCGTCAAGCTGCAGGAGGCCCTCCCCGGTGCCCACGTCAAGACCCAGGAGGATGTTGAGACTTACATCAAGGACAACACCTGGGGTCACCACGCTTCATCCACCTGCCCCATTGGTGCTGATGATGACAAGATGGCTGTCCTCGACTCCAAGTTCCGCGTTCGCGGTGTCGCTGGTCTCCGTGTCGTTGACGCTTCAGTGTACCCCCGCATTCCTGGTACTTTCACTGCTGTGTCTACTTACATGGTGGCTGAGAAGGCTGCTGACATCATGCTCGCTGAGCTTGAGGAGTAAGGCAGTGGCAGATAAGATAGATGTGATAAAGAGACTCATGTAGTATAATGCAAGATCCAATTTGATACCAAATTCTTAGTTTCGTTTGTGATGTTAATGGTGACGATGATATGCCTGAAGCGGGTCAGGGATTGAGAGGTCAATAGTCAACACATGGCGCAAGTTCTAGTATTCCGGCCCAGTCAAGGAGCAGGGCAAGATGAGTTAACAACAAGAAGTTGATCTATTAATTATACTTTAGCTAAATCTAAGCAAAACCCAGGTTGAGTGTGTAGTTCAGAGGCGTTACACCAGTGATATACACATGGCTTCCCTGCAACGTCAAGTTACCTCCATGCCAACTATACTGCTCTCCAGCATCATTCTGAATCACTCCCATACCATTTCCAGGCCCGAAAGTAATCTTGTCATCTCCCATAGTATACTCTCCCATTCCTTTAGCAAGGCGATAAATAGTAGTGTTGTCGCTATCAACAAACTCATTCACTCCCTTGAACTTTCCACCCTCTCGGAACGTCAGTTCAAAGGTGAGTTCGACATCATCCTCACCAGTGACCTGGAAGTTGAGATCGTAGCCAGCCTTGGTAGGGCTGATCTCGACTTCTGTCTTGAGACGGCGCATGCTGGCAGGGCGGTTCTCAAAGTCGGCCATAGCGTAGAAGCGACCGTCTACAGAGCGAGATAGCTTGTAGGTACCATTCTCGTCACGACGCTCAGATGGCATGGGGAGATAGTATGGAACCTCGATCTCGCTTCCTAACGTGATGATGCCGTCGTCGGACACATTGACTCCGTTAGATCGGAAATGACCCATGCTGAAGAAATTGGCGCTGAGACGAACGGCTTCAAGAACAGCTTTTCCGTTCCACGCGCGGAACATGGTTGGGTTGGTGGAAAGACCGGAACCCATACGGTTGTAGAACTCGGCCTTTTTACCGTCAATGTACCAGTCTGAGCCGCCGAAAGCAGAAACTGTCAGATTTCCACGTCGCGCGCGTACAAGACCAGCTGACTTGTAGTGCTTATCGAAATCGACAAATGGGTCTTCTGGTTTAGGTAGTTGGGCAGCGAGTTCAGGACGCTCCATGATGTTGGCCAGGAAATCACCAAGCTGTGGACCAACTAGTTCTTCGATAAGACGAGCCATGGCAGAAAAACGGCCGTTGTTGTCGAGGATAGCGAGCTCGCGGAATTGAGGGTAGAAGTTACCCATGTTGACGACAGGAGGCTGGGCTTGGTCTTGGCGACGACTCTGGATGACTTCCATCTCGCCGTTGGGTTCCGCGTGCTCAATAGCTAGTTCGAGGTTCATGCGGACGTAATCGATTAGATCAGTGTAGTTGAGCTCATGAGCAACGGTCAAGAGTGAAGGGTTCGACACAGCTGAGTAATAATTGGGACTGCGCTCAGAGTAAATGCCATCAGCGTCGATGTCGATTCCTTCTGCAAGCCACTCATCAATCCTCTTGATATAGCTCTCGTTCTCGGTGATGCTGGAGATACGCGCTAGAGCGCTGCAAATCTTCCATCTGTGGTTCGGCGTGTGAATGCCGCCTTTGGCGAGACCAGGTCCAGCTTTGACGAGAAGACCACGAATGAGATCTGCGAAAGGCTGCGACGCTTTGTGATCATCTTTCTCAAGAATGCGCACCATAATACCAAAGTCCTCAATCAGAAAACCAGTATCAGGTGGTGAATGGCGATTGCCGACGGTGTATGTACCATCATCATGCTGGACTTTCTGGAGGACTTCCAGCATCTCCTCAATATGAGGAACAAGAGTCTCATTATGGAAATACGTCGAGTTTGGCCAAAGGAACGGCACAACCAATTGACGGACAGCACGGGTGAGAGATCTCGGTGAGCCGGTCAGAGACTCATTCTTGTTGTCGAGAACACCTTGGACTTGTGAGTCGGCTGATTTGGTAAGAAGTTTCAGACTGGTGTAATCGAGGGGAGCTTCCGAAGATGCATTGGCGGTAGCAGAGAGAAAGGCTACGCCGAATGCCTTAATGGCGACAGAGATGCGAAGGAGATGCATGTTGGAGTGCCCTGTCGATTACTTCACTGGGATGACTTTGACAGTTTATATAACACTATTTCCGCTGCCAAGCCCTCGGTTCGGTGCATGGTACACCGACAAACATGGTCTACGGTAAACATCGCCAATTTCGCCGGCACTTTACTGTCAAATATTCCCCCAATTCACTGAAAGTCTTTCCCCGCGGGGTACCTAGTCTCTCTAAACACCTTCTTTATTCAGGCTAGGCTGTGGGGCGACTATCACCACAGCCTCGTGGATTATCAAGCTTAATATTAAGAAAACAGGCTTGGCTTGGACTAACCAGGTTCCCCGCGAGCACTAACAAAGTCGGGCTTCTCGCCGAAATGAATGATGATAAACAGAGCGATATTCTCTAGTCACTTCTCGTCTTGTTCTTCTTTCCTCCGAAAGCTTCCTTCACGATATTGTTCTGTCGTATAATCTCATCCCTCGCTCCATCCCATGTACTTCTCATCCCCGTATCAAAGAACCGAAACATATGCGCTGTCTCAACACCGTTATTCATGAGATTATACATCTTTCGATCTTTCCACCAAAACTTCCATCCGGCCCATCCCCAGCCTAGGTTCTCCATTCCTGTCCCAGCTTGTTTATGCATCCATGGTTGAAATTCGTACTGCTTCACCATGCTCAGATCTACCGTTGGTTCTCTTGCCCAGTTCGATGCTAGCCATTCCTGATGATGATCGACCCATTCTTCCATCTGTTTATGTGAGGGTAGATTGCTTACTCCGCGCCATATGTTGGAGATAGCCATGTTCATGACGTCGCTGAAAGAAAAGCCGTTGTTTTTGCCATATGCTGAGTAACAGAGCATAACGCAGCTGTCTGCGTATTTTGGCGGGAAGACGTTCATGTATAGACGATGGATAGAAGGACCTCCGTAGTTTGGCGACTTTGGAATACTCTTTTCGACGAACGGCGCTGGTGAAAAGTCGCATTGATAGCCTGTTGTGAAGATGACGCTATCAACATCATCAATTATCGT
Organism: Fusarium praegraminearum; assembly: GCA_002093855.1. Taxonomy (NCBI): domain Eukaryota; kingdom Fungi; phylum Ascomycota; class Sordariomycetes; order Hypocreales; family Nectriaceae; genus Fusarium; species Fusarium praegraminearum. Next base: position 60,004 of record LXHY01000106.1, on the reverse strand, counting down.
TCCATCCTCAAATTCGATTGACTTTCCACCTGTAAATCGTTTGATTCCATATAAACTCGTGACACTTCCATCTTGTAGAAGAGGCAGGACATTCTCAATGATTCCAGGCAGACTTAAGGTCAGATCCTTAAAATCTTTGAGGCGCCACTCTGGGTCTAGCTTCATGCCCGCCATTTGGGATGATAGTAACTTGACCAATGTGTTTACTAGAAATCTGTACGCGTTCGGTAAATTCTTTGCAATCCAGTGACTTATTACGCGACGCCTCCATGATACCAGGAGGTCGGATGGTGTTCCTTTCCGAAATCGTCTCGCGATGATCTGACCACTTCTGTGGGAGACGTAGACCTTTTTAGCGACAGATACAACTTGGGGGGCGATGTCGTCTGTTGTGGTGGATAGACCGAGGATTACAACTGTTTTGTCTTTGAAGGACTCGGGTCTATTATCTGACCGTCAGTATGTTTGTAAATATCCCTCTTTCTGGAAAACAGACCTTCGATATTGCTGTGCGTGCATAAGTTCTCCTTCATAATCGGCTTGTCCTGGAAAGATCGGCATCTTCTTCACAGTCTGGTAACCATGACAAAAAGCGACCTTGTCGAAATGGCGCGTGTCTATTTGTCCAGTTCCAACGTTCTCAACTTGGACGTCCCATCCGCTATCTTCTTTGTTACGGTTCACAAGCTTGACGCTCGTATCGAATGCAATGTGTTTCAAAAGGCCGAAGTGCTCAGCGTAGCCTTGCATGAATTCTTGAAAGTCCGCCGTTGTCAAATGAACCGGGTATCCTACCAAGAATTAGTGACTGCCAATTTGTGCTGCTATGAGCGACTTACTATCTGGTATCGGATAATCTGTGAATCCACATGTGTACTTGCTAATGTTTGCTGTCGTGCTATCTAAAGCTGACGTCCAACCATGCTTCGCGTCGTACGCCCATAGTCCACCGACTTGACTTCGCCTTTCGAACAAGGTAGCGTTGAATCCGTCTTGAAGCAGCTGCTTCAGCATGGTAATGCCGGTCGGGCCTTATGACGATGAGCGACGCTTGATGTAATTGTTTGATGTGAATACTCACCGGCACCGATGACGGCGACACTTGCGCGACTCATCATGTTTTTGAGTTAGGTTGCTGACTGGTGCTATTGAAAGATTTCGCGTCGGCAACGGTGGTATTTATAAGACCGGCTGATCCCAATCCTACAGGATCTTGAATAGAAACGTTGATTGGCGCACTATAATAAGCGGCAACCTTTGAAGTACGTAGTTGTTAGACGCGCGCAATACACACAATTAAGTCGGTCTAAAATCTTACGTGAGGTAGATTTTGTTTCCATTTACAGTAGACGGTCTCAAATGACCAGTAGCCGTCATGGGTTTCCGAGCATCAACGTCGGCAACGGCATTCGGACGAGTTCACCGCGTCCTACACCGACATAGTAAAATGATGACATATTAATACACGGCACTAATGGAATGTTTCAACGAAGTGAAACACACCGAAGTTCGGCCTTTTCAATATACAATACTCCGATACATCCCATTGTAAAAATGCCCGGTCTTCCGTGACAGCAAACTAAGAATCCAACTTCATCCCAGCACTAAATCAATTTCCTGGCGAGGCTCAGCCTCCCAAGCCGTCTTATCCACGCGTCCGATACCTTGTCGATAAGCAACACCATCCTTCCCCTCAATAAACAAGACATTGTAGAACTCATACTTCTCCGTTTCTTGACTTTTCAATTCCTCGTGCTCGTCAAGACGGGACCAGCCATCCGCGCTCGAGTCGATGTATCCTTTGGATATTGCCACCAACTCGCATTCAACCTTTTTGGTCAATAATCGCCAAAGTATCGTTCTGGTCTGAACGCGAAGACATCCAACCCAGACTTGCTTGCTGTTGCAGAGACTCACAATGGCCTCTCCTTCAAGCATAGAGACAGCCTGTCCGTATGGCTCGGGTGTATTATAAAAGAAGGCCCTCTCTGTTCTAGTCTTTATCAGAAAAGACGAGTCTTTGTCCGTGTCAACCTCTTCTTCGTCGGTCGATAGAGGAATCGGGTACTTGAATCTGCGCTGCGGGTCGACTGGATGGTAAAACAAATCCCCGTCTCTTTGCCAACCCATAGGTAACTCATCGCTCTGGTGATGAGAGCAATCTCTAAATTCGTCGAGGTCGTTTGAGATAAGTCTCTCACCTGTCTCCTCCTTGACATACCACGAGCAGATTGACTCTGTAACCAGTCCATCCAATACACCCGCCGGAGGACGTTTTCGACTCCATCGAGAGTTCCACTCTTGCTGATAAGCGACGTGCAGTGGTGTATAAGTTCGTCTACCGCTCTGATCAGCAGTCTCCTCGGAGGAAGATCCTGCCAGGTATGCAAAGCCGCTCGCCCAGGGTGAAAGATCTACAGAGATCTTCTGGTCTAGACAAACCATCCAGGACCAGCTTGGCACAGATGCCTCGCCTACTTTTGAGTTTCGCGATGCCGGGCCAGCTGATCTCCACAGCAGAGTTACATCAAATGCGACTTCAGGTAGACCAAAGAGGAATCCACCTGGGAACGAGTGTGCCAAAGCTGTCGTAATACCTGCAAAGGCTGGAAGAATGTCGCTCGAGAATGTCAATTGTCTTCGACTATAACTATTTGCCAATTGATGGAATTCTTGCAAATCTGGCCAAGGAGAGTAGCGGAAGCCTCGAGCATTAGGGTTGTGCGTCCCCAAGCAGCTTGTCTCACCGATATCTGCTAGTTGCATGCGTTCATGCCATATCGCACAATGGCATTCCCATGTCAACTCATTCTTGTGAAAGAAGAGCGATCTTTGTGAAAACACTAGTTCTTGCAATGTCCATCCTCGCTCATTCCATGGCGACCATGCTACGAGACCATAGTGATCCATGTTTGCCCTTTCAGGCCAGACATTGTGATACATTGAAGGAGAAACATCTTTGATCCCTTTTAACCCTTCTTCAGCCCTGTGAGCAGCTGTGGCGACGATTGTGAAGTAAGCGTTGCCGTAGATAAATGCCATTTGACTGATTTGTTCTTGCTTCGTCTCAAAATCATCTTGGACGATACAGAGACGATCTACCCAGATGTATTCTTCGCCGACGCGTCGTACAAGTTCCACGGCATGTTGAATTGTGGCAGGGACCTCATCCCACATCTGCTGAAGCGCGTTCATCTGTTGGAACGACTCAAAGTTGTTCAATAGCAATTGTAGATCGTGCCCTGTAGATCTTCCCCAGACGTAGCTGAGAGCGACATATCGACAGCCAGGTTGAAAAGGTACTATGCGTTTCTCTGATACGTGAATCAGCCATCGCGGTAGACCGTGCGTTTCGTGAGGTAGACGTGCTCGTTGGCAATGGTCTCCGTGATTTTTGTTACATGCTTTGATCCAAGAGGTGATGGTGTTTAAGTCAATCCATCTTGGTGCTGGTGGCGTAGGGGGTTTGAGGGGTTTCTGGTCGTGTCGAAAACGCGGGTATCCTGGGTCTCTTGGGGCCGGCATAACGCGAACGAAAAATATCGTGGCTCCTGTTGTAATTCGACTGATGGCTGATTTCACGCTCCAACGTGATAGTTGATTAAATCCATCATCGTCCTTTGTCTTTTGCCAGGGACTGGATGAATTGATGACGTAGACTAGTTCGGTTTTGGAGTGAAACAATATTGGGGGCTTAGGTCAGGAAGTGTGTATATATTAGGAAGCTAGCTAGCTAAGGCCTATAGGTAGCTTAACTACAGGGTCTAGTAGGTCCTCACACCTGAGGCACCCACTAGCCAATAAACAATACCAACTCAGCCACTCGACGCGCGATACTTATTCTGGTCAGTGTTAGCTCAAGTACTGGCTGACTTCCCCAATGGTTCACTCAATTCATGTTACTGTCGACCAAAACATAAGAGCGTATCCGATTGAGTAGTAGCTTTTGATTATGTCTTAGGCAACTCAAGTTTCTCACTCCAAGTTCACATATGAATTTTGTCATCGTGAATACAAGTAGATACTGTTCATTTATTTACTAGAGCCACTGAAATTATATACAAAATTGAGGTACACCCCTTATCTCTCACACAATCGATCGCTTCTCACGCCCAGCGTGACATTTAACAAGAAGCTCCAGAGGGAACACCCTGGCACTTGTCAGAGGTCTTACCACCAGTGACCTTGTTGTTGGTCCAAGTCCAGTTCTTGCAGCTAGCGCAAAGAATGTAGACATCGATACCGCTGGACTTGACTGATCCAGTGACCTTGTTGATAGTGACATCAGTGATGGGAACGCCAGCAGTAGGGGTACCAGTGGGAGAACCGTTCTCGTAGTCCTGCTCAATGACAATACCGTACTTGGCAATGTTGCTAAGAGTGATGGAATCGTACTTGACGTCGGAGACGGAACCAGTGGCTCCAGAAACGGTCTTGATGCGGACACCGTTGTCGGAGTTGGAGATGGATGAGTTGAGAATGCGGACGGTCTTGACGTCGTTGTTGGATCGTCCACCAACGGATCCGATGGACAGACCGTGGCCACCGCTGCAGTTACCACCGGTGAATGTGATGTTGGTGCCGGAGTTGATGGCGAGGCAGTCGTCCTGGTTCTTGACGACGGCGCCGGAGATGTAAACACCGGTGGAGGAGCCGACATCGAAAGCGTCGGTGTTGTGTCCACCCTGAGTGTCTCCCAGAGAGTTATCCATGTGGACGTTGTAGACACCGAGGTTGGTGACTCCGTTGATGCTGAAAGCTTGAACGGGAGTGTTGATAACGTTCAAGTTCTTGATGTTGGAGTTGGTGAGGGAGTGGGCGCTGAAGAACTTGGGCTTGGTCTTTCCGCCGTTGCTGCCCTTGGTATCCCACCAGCGCTGACCCTCACAGTCGATGGAGTGGCCATCAGCACCCTCGATGAGAAGGTTGTTTCCGGTGAAGGCGATCAAGGGACCCTCCCAGGTGTCATAGCCAAAGGTAGTCTTTCCTTGGAAGATGACCTGAAATTGTCAGTGAAGGTTCGTTTGAAAAACGGGATTGTCTTACATGAGTGCCGTCCTTGAGCTTGGTAAGATCGAGAGTAGTACCGGCAGGGACAGCAATGTTGTTGAGGATAATGGTAGAGCAGCTACCCTTGCCCTTGATAGCAGAAGCAGCATCAGTAAAGGTGCAGCTGGCACGGGGCTCAACAGTGGGATGGGCAAAGGCTGAGGCAACAAGGCCGCTGAGAAGGATCATGGAAGAGAACATGATGAGATATGTAGTTGAGAGTAGAGAATATGTATGTACTAAGTGAAGAGAAGTGAAGAGAAGAGATGAATTGCTGGATGAGATGAATGATAGAGTTGACTTACAGTTGAGGATCTCGGTTCTTATATCCTTGGCAATACAACATGTAAAAACTCCGATTCCAACATGCCTTGATGCCGTTCAGCCGTGATAAAGGCCCGTGTCAGTGTCCAGAACGTGTTTCCGTCAAACGATTACACGGATCGTGCTCCACCAAGTTGTTAATTTCCTGGGGTTGAGATGGAAACGCTAACCCCGATCTATGGCCAGGGGTCGTCCGATTGGTGGATCTGAATTCTCCTCAGCTACTGTCAAGTTTCAGCATCTAGTCCAATTTCGATGAATATCGGATGCACGGCATCCTGATGATACTCTGGGTCTTGTGAGATGGTGAGATTGGGGGTGAACACCTGTGAATGGTTGCAATGCGAGGAACTTCTATCTGGTAATAGCTTCACAGCTTTGGGGGAAGATGAACGGCAATTGAGTTCATTTGTGGAGAAAGTTGCATCGAGGGACCGGCTTTTCTATACGCGTTCTAATTTGGCTAGGAACATGCTTAATGATCAACTGGCGGGATGGTTAGTCGTGGGGGAATGTGCTGTAAGTGGCAAGACAATGATTCCTCGGCATCAAACAGTTGCCTCGATGCAGCTCACTCCACATGCTCCAAGTGGACAATGGCGAAAGAAACAAATCATACTGTGAATTCAAACCTTGATAGTATACAAGATGCATTTAGTCTGTTCTAATGGATGAAGTTATCTTGGTGTTGGTTTATTTTCAAAACATTGACAATTTCGGACGCATCCTAGGTAGAAATGACAGCCCATTACTGATGTATCTAGAGCCTAAACCATCTCAGGGGCCTACCCTACGACGGAATTGGGGTATTCATTCATGTCATTAACAAGGACGAGAAAAGACATTAATTAATTAATTGACCTGTATCAATCATGAAGGCATGTCCAGTGATCACCTTGACATCTCATAGCAGTGAAAAAGTTAATTGTGATGTTAAATGTTGACAATTTCAGTTTTCGTCGACGCGGTTTTGAAAGTTCGAGGCAATCACTAGTCCCCTTTTTATCACGTGACTCCACACATGTCGAACAACAAATGGCACCAGATGACAAGTCACAGATGCCGCAAGGAGATAATCTCATTAGAAACCGCCGATAATCTTAGAGATGAAATTCCTATGTACAAAAATGTGCTGTAATCTTGTGTGCTTGAGTATTCGTCATCACCGACATGCCCATCGGTACGTATTCTTTTCATCTGAAACAGCCGGAAAATGACACGAAACAATGCCGCACTCCGAGATGTGGGCGGCCGAGGCTTGGCTTTGACCCTAGCACAGATTTATCTTCTCCTGATCAATGATCTACCAAAAGTTGAAACAGGGTTGTGGTGGCTGTGTTTGTTTCTGGAAATCCTTTCACCACGACTACCGGAAGCTGCATGAATCGTGCCAAAACTACTTGAATCCTTCTAGATCCTGATGGAAGAGTTTGTATCCACCATCAGTTATGCTTATTTTACAGTTGGAGTGGTCGTTTTCTAGCCATTATCTGCATCGACAAGTGAATCATGGAACTGTGAAAAGAAATAATGGCACTGCCATACATCCATCATACCAAAATCGCATTCAAAAGAACCTTCATCGTGAACAAATGGCTCATCTTAACTGCTGATGTTTGACGTCAAACCACGTTGTGACCCTCCATTCCATGCCAAGAAACTAGAAACCAGGGCGCTTACGACTCCATCCAGCGCGTATTGGCCATGGGACCTGACTAGGCCATTCTCAACCCGCGATCGACAGCAGATACTACATCTGGCTTCCAGTGAAGCATCCTCAAAGACATGCTTATCCGGTTTTACTGACTAGTGTTCTGTCATTGAAAACTTGGCAGTTGGACTTTCGACTGTGATAGGACATCGCAGGATTAAACTAGGCCAGGGGTTCTGCTGATATTCCTCGCAGGGATGTCGATCCGTTTGATAACTTAAAACTTTGAGGCTTGGTGGAATCGATCCTTCATATGGACTTGGCTTTGCTGGATTTTGTTTAAAAGATTGTGTTGTCTTCTCAGTTGGTTTTCTTCTAGTCAAGCACAACTTCATTCATTCCTTCATTCATTCCTTTCTACAGCACTTTTGACAAGTGACTTTGTTATTTCCATTCAAAAAATACCCTCCTTACTTGTTTCAACTCCATTTCAACCATTTCAATTCACCTATCAACCACTTCACCATGTCTCGCTATCTCATGCTCGCTACTGCCCTTCTGGCATCCAACGTCGCTGCCCACGGCTATCTGAAGACCTTCACTCTTGATGGCACCGACTACGAGGGTTTCAGCCGGTGGAACCCCTCTCCCGACCCCAAGGCCATCGGATGGAGTTTCTCTACCGAAGACGAAGGCCCAGAGATGGACATCTCCAGCCCCAACTTCGTCTGCCGTAGTGATGCCAAGGCTTCCAAGAACTACGGCAAAATCGCAGCAGGTTCCAAAGCCTCTTTCTTCTGGACCTCCGACGATAAGCAGATCAACCCCAACGGCTGGGCAGAGTCTCATCGTGGTCCTGTTATCACCTACATCGCACCTTGCAGCGGCGACTGCGATTCTGTAGACAAGACACAGCTGAAGTGGACCAAGATTGCCGAAGAAGGTGTTGTCTCTGGACCTGCCAACACTGAAGGTGTGTGGGCTACCGACAAGCTCCGCGAGAATGGCGGTGTCAACTCTGCCACCATCCCCTCTTCCATCGCCGCTGGCAAATACGTTGTTCGCAACGAAATTATCGCTCTTCATCGCGCTCATCTCTCTGAGCCTGAGTTTTACATGCAGTGCGGCAACATCGAGGTTACTGGTTCTGGCAACGATGACCTTTCCAGCTCTGGCGTTGTCGCTTCAGAGATTTACAGCACTTCTGATTCGCAGCTGTTTGGTTTCTCTGTTTATGACAACAAGGGCGATAGCTGGAAGATTCCTGGCCCTGCTCTGTACGGCAGTGGTCAGGAAAAGCGATCAAAGATTGCTATAAAATTTCGTGGTTAGGCCACTCCTCGATTGAATTGAACTTGTGATAACCCTGCCGTCAGACGCGGAGGATCTTCATTACTGTACTGCGCCTAGTTCGAGTAGACATTTGTCTATCTAGAAACACAAATACATTAACACCACATATATTCTTGTGCACCTGATATTCTGCAGAAAGCATTCGAGTACCACAAGACATTATAATGGTCTTGCCAATCCCTGCTCCCATATACGCAATAATCGGACCGCTCAGCTTATGACATCTTTTTGAAAAACAACTCTCCATCGCGGCCCGCTGCATAATGTTGGATTATCCTCACGCCAAACCGTAAATGACAATTTGATGTTCCGTCCCTCGGTCTTTGTTTCAATAGAATTCCCCATCTCGCTTTGCGCATTCTTTAAAAATTTCTGAATAACTGGTTGCTGGGAACCCACCTGATCCGCTAAAAGAAAGAGATCCTTCCATAACTCATAGACCCCTGCGGCTTGCATATCAAGAAGTGTTCCTTGCAGGGCCCAGTCGATTGCACCCTTGTACCAGAAACAGATAAACAAGGTCTTAGTGTCAAGGACAAAGGCGCCCCCATTCTGGTCCGACCAGTAGGGGCCAAAGAATACACTGTCCTCCATGTCCCAGAACTTATCGGGGAGCTCAGTACTGCTAATTATTGTTATATCTGGTGGCAACTCGAATTGGACCATGGTGAAGCGACTGTGTGATACAAGGTCAGATTGTCTTGCTTGTAATAATGACCGCTGTATTCTCGGCTCGGGTAGTTTGGTAAGAAGAGTGAGGTTATGGAATATACCACTGCCTGAGCCTGCGCCAGGAACAAGACAGAAGGAGGCAGAGGCCGTCACTTTGCGAATTTCTCTGTTTTCTTCAAAGCCTCGCGCTCTTACAAACACATTCGGACCTATTTTTCGCATGGGTATTGTCAGGACTTCCTCCTCATACCCAGGAGCCATGCAGTCTAGCTTCAAAGCATAACGATATGTGATATACTCGAGTCCCGGATAACTTAGGTTGGAATAGTCAAGAAAAAATAATTGGGCGTGAAGTCTGAGGCCTTTGTTCGTGATGCTCATTCCGCCTTCATCCAGAAGAGAGTTTGCCACCGAGTACGTCTTTGAGCAGGAAGCGAAGTGCTTCACCGAAGTGGCGAGAAATCCACAGTACTCCTCAGCCGTGGAAATGGGTGGCGTCCAGGCAAGAAGACTTAAATCGTACGTTTTTCTGATGATTTCTTCTTGAAGACGACGGAACGCGTTGTCGCCCTCTCCGTACAGCATTGGCATGTTGATATCGCATATACCGAGTAAGCAGTACGCCATGTCTTCTATACGAGTAGTCTCTCGATTCGCAGCCCACGACAGTCGCTTTGCGATACATGCCGAAGAAATAGGAGCCACGTGGCTCAGAAACTCCTGTTCAATGGATGTGATCTCGGAAAGAGAGCTTAAAAGACTCTGTTTAGAGCCGATAAAGTCCCAGGCTTGGTTGTAGAATGATATGGAAGCCGGGGCAATCAACTCCTGCAACGTCCACCCACGAGTAAACCACCTGCATTTTCCAAGTGGGAACTGTTCCGCCTTGTCGAATAGGTACACGTAGCAGAACTTAGCTTTCTCGTACCAGAGGAACATGGAGTTAATGGCTTCGGTAAGTTCGGCACTGCTGGACTTGTCGATACAGCATGTATCGACCCACACATACTGGACCTTGTCCGCGAGGGCTAGCTCACATGTTTTCGTGATCTTTTCGTATCCTGTCTTTGACTTTGATGTTTTGGTATTGCATTCTTGGAAGGTGACCTCTCCATCAGCTTCCCATGTGTGTGAGAGGATAGCGTATTCTGGAAGAGCCCCGTAGAATTCCTTGAAGGAGATGCACTGAGTCTCGACGAGTACTTTTGCTTCTATGAGCCTCATTCTGATAAGACCGAAGGTTCAGTGGATATGCTTTGGGAGACTGGAATATACAAGCGGGGAAAATGAAAATATAAGCGCTCAGTCAGACCGAGATATTTTCCTTTCGTTGAGCAGCTGAGTTGGCTTCTTACTATTGGTGGCCGTATTGTGGCGTTGTATGCAGCCAAACTCTTGTGTAACTTGGTGAGAGCCATTGGATATCATTATGCAGGGGTGGAGGAAATAGTAATTCCTATGGAGGAATAAACCAACCTACTGATTTACATGCCGCTTCCATTTTGCTTCTCAAATGATCCACGATACGTACCCTTCTTTTCTGCAGGTATCTGGACTAGCTACAAAATCCGACAAGCAAAGTCCCAGCATGTGGATTCTTCTTCGTCCTGCTCTTCATCCTGCTCTTCTTCATCTCTTATTGATGCCTCGTCATCTTTGATAATGTCCAGTAGCTGAGCCATATCGTCCTGGATAACAGGGAAACCCGTCCACGTCGCGCTAGGTACTGCTCCTGCGAACGCAGGTGCATACACCACAGGATCCATCCTAGCGTTCCAAGCGCCCTTCACATCGCACTTAATATCATCGCCGACCATGTACGTCTGGCCCTTCCCTTCCAACATCTCAGATGTGACGCCGAACTTGTTCATCGCATATTGAAAGATTCGCGAATCCGGCTTTGACCAACCCAGTTCATGAGAGGCGAAAAGGCCGTCAATCAAGTGCGCGATCCCAATCCGGTCGATCTTGTCTTGTTGATAAACTGCCGATGCATTGGTGATGATGCCGATCTTGTATCCCATCTCCTTGAGCTTTGTCAAAGTCTCTATCGTTCCAGTAGTAGCTCTATTTGAGCTTCGATACGCTTCTCTGTAGGTAGCATTGAATGCTTGGAGTTCGTCGTCGGTATATTCCTCGAGACCAATCAACATAAAGAAATGGCGGATCCTTTTCTCTCGCAATTCTTCATCCATGAGCTCGGCATCGGTAGATACGTAGTAGGTCTTACTACGAGCTGTGAGGTAGGCCGTCCCGAGTGCTTCATCAGAAATCGTATCGGGGATTCTGACGGTGTGGCGAGCCTCCGCAATTGCGCAATGAAGGGAGTGATCATCATCGAAGAGAGTGCCGTCAAGGTCAAAGAATATGGCCTTGGGTCGTGTTGTTTGAGACATGGTTGAAATTTGCAGAAATGGTAGATTAGTGGAAGAGTTCAAAAGTTGGATTATTTATTGGAAAAAGATTTAGAAGAAGGGGTAGATTGGTGTTTTATACTGGACAAGTGCTTTAGGAAGAGCATGTTCGAATTCTATAGATAAAACACTATGTCAATAAAGCTTAGAATCCTACTGGGATTAAATGAGTGGTTAAGATTTAATTCGGAGATTCACCTTGTAACTTTAGAAAGATCATCTGTCAAAACATAGGGTCTGAAGATTTAAGATTTCGGAATGAGTTTGATGGAAACTGGAACCCTTGGATGAGAGACCTTGAACCTGAAGCTTGGACTACAGTTAAGCGAGTAGTCTATTCAGATTCCTAACTATGGGAACAATCCCAACTCAACGGGCGCATTCCTCACCTGGTCCTCTTGGATCTCCTGTAGCAAAGAGCTATTAGGATAATCCTCGATATCAAGATCGACGTACCCACGCGGAGCCCATTTGCGAGCACAGACAAACAGAGTTCGTCCATTGATACTCTTATCACTCAAGATTCGCAGCGCACACTCGCCCGCATCATCAGCGGTAGCAAGTTCCACACCTGAACTTTCCACTTGATCAAACTGCTCCTTGGATAGAATGTTAGTCCGGATGTACCTGGCAAAAGAATGTTAGAAAAGGGGATGATAGAGTTACTAAGGATAGGCCTACCATGGTGCAATGACATTGACCCGACCGCCGTAGTAAAACGCCGTTCTTCGCAATGCATGCATGATTCCACGAACTGCCCACTTTGTGCTACTGTACTCTGGACTTCTGGGAACATCAACAAAACCGGCACCAGAGCTGATAAGAATCAAGCATGTGTCATCTTGGTCTTCTTGTGGGTTGGTTCCATTCTGAGACACAAAGTAGTGCATGGCGAGCTTTGCTGTGTAGAGTGTGCCCTTGAGATTCACATCGATAACTTGCAAGTCAGGCTTCTGTGGTTCCTCTCTAGGCCCTGGTCAGAAGTAAGTAAGTCGAATGAAGCTATGTTTGCTAATCAATAGTCTCACCATCGAATGTAAACGTCTGGTCGCTTTTGGTGAAACCAGCATTTGCTATCACATAGCTGATTTTTCCAGAAGGTGAAAGCTGAGCTGCTTCCTTGAAAAGACGAACTTGGTCTTCCCACTCGGTTGCATCACAGTGAACAAACTTGGAACCTAATAGCTCTGAAGAAAGCTTCTCGCCCGCGGTGGCATTCTTGTCGCCGATAAAGACCACTGCGCTAGTAAGGCAGTCAGTAGTGATAGCGACAAATGGAAAGTAAAACATACCCTGCTTTGTGTAGTGCTCGTACGTATGCTTCTCCAATACCGCTAGCTCCTGCAGAATGTTAGATCCGAAACTTAAGGTAGAATTTCCACCTACCACCAGTAATAATCGCAGTTTTGCCCATCAATTGGTCTCTGCTGAAATCAACATCGCAATCAAGAGGCGGGGAGATCTGGTAGGGAGGCATGACGAAGAATTGTGGTCGAAACTTTGGTAAGAATCTCAACATTGAACAACAATAGTATCATTTCGTCACTTGGATATCATGGAATATATAACATTTTATAGTCGCATTTTGAATGCATCTTAACTCCGGCAGCCATGCAACATGATGATATGTACGAACTGTAACACAATTGGCTTCGGCATCAAAATCGGAGCATTCCTCAGCTGTGTCCTTTCTAACCAATGAGAATAGGCACCTCGCCAGCTAAGCTCATCTTGGCCAGCACTAATGCAACCTGCTGATAAAGTGGGCTGGAGAGATGACGCTGCCGGTATCGATCAACTATCAGCAACCTGCATTCAAAACTCGACTCACTGCCTTCTTGATAGGTTCTTCCATCTACTTCAGTACTACCACGAAGAGAGGAAATATTCAACGTTGCAGCACTCGCAGGAAATAATGGCTTCTTCGCCACAGATTGTGGTCGAGCCTATGACCCAGCAGCTCCTGGTCCAGAATGCTGGTGAAGATTGGACAGGGGTCACTAGCACTGCCGAAAGACGAAAGTTGCAGAACCGACTGAACAAAAGATCGCAATGTGAGTGAACTCACTTGAAATATGTGTGCAAATTAACCAATGCATGTATTGTAGATCTCAGAAAACGACAGAAGCTTGCCAAGAGTCGACAAACCGACTTGCCTGCCGCACCAAAGCCTTCAACGGAAATCGCTGTCCAAACATCTCCAAACTCTATGATACAAGCTATTATGGAAATGTGCGAAGTCTTCAACAGTCCGGATATCAGTCAAAGGGTATTTGCTCTCGCGAGTATGGCTTATCTGGACTATACCATGAATGCTCCACGAATCTCACAACTACCATTTCTCATCACATTGAACGTCAACATAGCCATCGCCAAGAATGCTACATTACTGGGATTCGATCGCGCACTCATGTGCATAGATGAGGCGATATCACCTTTCAACCAAAACGGGCCGTGGCCAGTTTGTCATAACCCACCCAAGGTCTTAGAACCAACACCGGTACAAAAAGCTATACTTCATCATCCTTGGCTCGACATATTTCCGTTCCCAAAGTTCAGAGATAATATTATCCTGGCAGCGGATGCGGAGCTTCTGGATGACGGCGAGCTGTGCGAAGATGTAGCGGAAGCCAATTTACAGAATACGGAGAGACCGAGCTTGATTGTATGGGGGGATGCTTCACTGCCGCATTCTTGGGAGGCTTCGCCTTTGTTTCTTCGGAAATGGGGGTGGTTGCTTCAGGGTTGTCCGGAGATGTTGGAGGCGACGAATAGATGGAGGCAGAGTAGGGGCGAGAGGGTTCTGCACTGGTATAGTAATTAATGTATAAGTAGGATAATTCACTACAGAACTTTGCAACATGGTGTACATCCTGTATCGTATGCGAGGGTTGGTGTGTGAAACCCTGTGGCATCGTCATTGGATATCAGCACCTTGCATCAGTTATACCGTATCTATGCAATTGACTGATTACTCTAATTTTTACATCTATCCTTGGCTCAAGTTATGACAAATGGGAGTGAGAGACGACAGAGTCTCGTGAAATTTCACTCTTCGACTTCACAGCGACAATTTTCGACGACGCATTTCAACAATTAGCAACGGTCGTGTGGCCCAATGGCAAGGCGTCTGACTACGAATCAGAAGATTCTGGGTTCGATCCCCAGCATGATCATATTTTTGCGCTTCAGACTGAATTGGCGTGCTCTGAGACCCAGTCTAGCCTACCTAGTGTCTCTTAGTCTCTTCTTTTTGGTGTCTGAAGAGGCACGTTACTGCTGGGCTTCATTATGTGTCACTGAACACGATGATAGTCTGGAGGATTCACGGCTTGAAGTTCGTGGTATTCGTACTCTCTTACTTTAGTCTAAGACCGCGAATTGTACATCCATCATTCCGCCGTTTCTCGCCGGCGCCATCGGATCTCGGCAGGGTTCATGGGCCGAGAAAACATGGACTAAGTCTCGTTAGCGAACACTCATCACAAGAAAAGGCAAACTCACAGAGTAATCCGGTGCTGGCAGGGGAGCCTTAGGGTCAGGCTGTTCGATATGAACCAATCTCACAAACGTAGCAACAATAGCCCCGAGTTGTGCATAAGCGTAGTTCTCGCCAACACATCGATGTCGTCCTGCTCCAAAAGGCAAATAAGGGCTGCTAACAGATTTGCTCATCATTCCAAATCCGTAATCCACCGTTTGCCCATCTTCGGCTGTTTTCTCCAGGGGCTCAATCTTGTCCCAACGATGGGGATCCCACTCTGATGGTCGAGGGAAGAACTCTTCTGATCGGGCCATTGTGCCAGGAGAAGAAAGGAGTGTATGGGATGGTGGCACTACCCATTCTGTACCGGGTACTCGCATGGGTGATTTGACTTGACGGAGGATCGAGTGAATTGGACTGTGAAGACGAAGGGTTTCCTTAATAACTTGACCGTTGAGAGTCAATTTCTGCAAGTTCTCCCATGTCAAAGGTTCTTGTGGCGAGCCAAGAACCCGAGTCTGCTCCTCGTACAGTTCCTGAACCAGATGAGGCTTATGGGCCAGGTTGAGAAGAAGCCAAGCACCGCTAGCAGCAGTATTATGTTGGCCGCCCATCAGGATAGCAATCAGCATACGCGCAGCATGGTGATCAGGAAGGGGTTCACCATCCTTGTACTGCGCATTCATAAGCGTCCAAACCATATCCGTCTCATCGCCCTGATTGCCAGTCTCGCGACGCTTGGCGATAATGTCGCTGAAAAGCTTCTCCATTACCTTACGGGCGTGGTTTCGACGGAAGTTCTGCGGGAGGGGAAGACCTGGCATGACAAAGTTGATGGGCTGGAATCCATCGTCAAGATGGCGGTAGAGAGTGGCAAATGTGCTGTCGAACATGGACCGGACTTCGTTCCCCAAGAGAGATCCAGATGCTGTGTAAATTGTGATTTCGGCCATGACTTCTGTAATGTTGACTATTCCCGTCTCGCCCTTGAAATATGGAGAGGTTTTGACATAGTCTTCGACTTCTTTGACGAACTTGGGGATGTAGCACCGCAAAGAATCCGTGGTGAGACCAAGTTTGAGAAGCTGCACAAAAAGAGTCAGATTTAATTCAAGTCATTCAACGTGAATTGCATACCCTCTTCTGGTCCATAAAACGTGCATTAGAACAGTCATATACAACCTCCTCGCCAAAAACAGGCGTTGTCAGCTTGCCATAAACGTCCTCAGCGTTGAGATCGGCATGTTTGCCGTTGAGGATAAAATCATTGCCCTTGGGACCAAGGAAGACAGTTGTCGATTTACCAAGCAGGATGAAAGTGAAGCAGTCACCATATTTATCTCTGCAATCGAAGAAAAAGGCATATGGATCCATGCCATATTGAACGGTGCTGCCGATGAAGGGGAAGATGTGAAATACAACTGGTGGACGATGCGGGTTGGGAAACCATAATTGTTTGACCACGTTGGTAACGATGGACAGGATGATGATGATGCTGGCTGTTAGAGGGATTGAGACTGAGAGCGGTAGAGTCCGCAGAATCTCGTAAAGAGAGTCCATCGTGTATGAGTTCACGAGGAAGACTGACAGCGGTGGACAAAAGTGAGACTTTTCTCAACAAAAGATGTCAAGTTCGGTCAGCATCGTTCGTCTCGAGATTAGTTTATCGAATTAATCGGATGCGAATACGAGATGAGTCAGCCCTATCGAAAGATGTGCTGACCATCGATCTTGTTCCTGAACGATACAGGCCACTAATCCTGGGGCACATCTTACAGGGCCTTGGCGCTGATTCCACCCAATTTTAGTGGTCCATCGCCTGATTACAGCCCGGTTGTCAGCCCTGAAAACGGCCCGAAATAGCCTGATTTGGCTGTTGAAACAGCCAAGCCTCAGCCGCAAAACTTACGATAAATGCCTCTATCCAAACTTTGACTATACTCCATTCCAACATTTCTTATGTTTTACAATGGATGGAATAAATAACTGCCCCGAGGGCGAAACTCGCGGTGCCAAAGAGCTTGTCGTCAAGCTAATCGTTGCTCATCTCACTGCAGTCGTCGCCTTTTGTCATCTTCAATCTCTCCGCAATGAGCGCCTAGTCAGCATTGAACCAGTACTTTTCCTCCTCTCTCCATTTACAGTCGTCGTCCAAACAGCCCTCGGCCTAGTCCTCATTCACTACTACTTGATCGACAGCTTGGTGAGGACGCCTGAGTCTTGGTCTGATCATATCAGTACGTATGCGCGACGGTGGAGTATTCTGTTCGCAAGAAAGCCACAGGCTGGGCCAGAGAGGGAAGATGACACCCATCCTCCGCCTGTGGAAGCGTGGGTGAATCTGGCGAGACTATTGATCATGTCTGGGACGCTATTCCAGTTCGTGGCGACCATCTTTTTATACAAATGAAGGTGGAATCTTTATGGCTGGGAGTCTCTCTCCATCGTTGACCACCGCACGTTTGAGTTGGCCGTTGGTGGCGCTATTGCAACTGTCCTATCCATCTTGCTGGTGCTCAGACTACCAGGCTTTATTAAAGCTCCTACAATCCCGTATACCCAAGAACATGACATGGCACCAGAACAGAAGCTTCTGTTCTGTCGAGGCGATGCAAGGCGCTGTCCACAGTGGTACGCTCCGTTGTATATATCCAAATATGTATCGGGGACTACAGCAGCAACATGGCTCTTATGCGTCTTTTCATCAACATACGAAGGCGAGCTGAGATGGCTGAAGTATGTGGCCCATCTCTACACTCTTGTTTACGAGGCTTTTAACGAGCGGCTTGGACTCAATGTGTCTGTCTGGACATTCTATCTTCTTGCTGGCATTCTGTTCGGCCTCTGGGCTGGAGTTGCAAAGATTCTCACAAGAGTAACCAACATTGGCATTGCGGATTTCGGAAAGAAACATCCCTGGGTAGCTTGGCCAATCTTTATCATAGTGGGCACTGCGCTTCTCGGCTTCTTTTTCGTCTTCATGTTTCTTATCATCACTTGTATTTCGCTATTGGGTTTCTCGATATTGCCTGCCATGCTATCTGGTCCTCTTAGTATTGGGTGGGCTAAAGGGCTGGAAGCGCAGAACATGTTTTCCCAGGTGCCATTTGGAAAGAGAGATGAAGCGACTGAGTGTTTATTGCTTTGGAAAGATCCCGTGGCCGACTATCTATGGTCACTTGTCTAAAAAAGACCGAGTGCAAGATTTCAACTTACCAGATTCAGTCCTTCCAGGATTGGCTTATCTCAATTTCTCGGGGTCGTCTGTGTGTAAAGGTTGACGGATAGATCACGGAAGATAAAAGAATGGCTGGTATAGGAATAGAGTAGGATCAATATAAATATGGCATTGCAGAAAGTAGAGTCTCAAGTATGCGTGACTTTCAGCTCCTTAGTAGCAATCCATTGTAAGCCAAAGACATAGATTAAAACAATGAAACTATGTTCTATCGCTAATTTTCACAACTCTCTAATCTAACAATCCACTTTCTCTAGCCACACTGATACACTGGTGTCTCAGTATTCCAATAAGCATACAAGTTCTTGTTTCCCTTCCTATCAAGTCTTTTCTGACTTTTATTCTCCTCCTTCTTAACCTTTTCTGCAAATTTCTGGTTGGCAGTTATGAGTGAGCGTTGTTCAGATGAAGATAGATGCATGAGAGCGGTGCGATCACTGGCGCTCATATTCGCTAACTGGTGTGCGGCAGTGGCTTTTTGTCGTTTCTCGCGTCTGGTCAACACTTGAGTATCAGGTATAGAGATGTCGTTGCTTGTATCGGCCTCATCACCAGCTTGACCAGCTTCACCCGGAGTATACTCCAATTGAGGCGCTAATGTGCGTAGTCTGCGACGTGCTTGAAATAGAGATGGCTCTGCTTGTGCTGATGACTTCTTGGAGATGAGTCTTCCGGATGGTAGTCGCATCGAATCCTGATCTACTTGCAATGGCTTGCGATCAGGATCCTTTCTACTACCATCCTCGTTGACAGAACCCTCTGATAGCTCATCTTCAGTCTGATAAAAGTCGTAAAAGTCTGCAAACTCTGAATCTTCTGACAGGTCAAACTTGCAGTGGCCCTTGCCCGTCATATGTTGTTGAACAGCTTGGACTGTTGACCGCGATGTTTCGCAATAAAGACATTCTCGGTAAATAAAGATGATGAGATGCAGGTATCTGACGAATGTTTCTAGGTCGACAGTGAGATGATCTTGCTGTGGTACGAATAGACCGTGTGACTTTTGCATGTGGACCATGCTTTCTTCGAGAGTAGGTGATGATGTGGAGCAAAAGAGGCATTGGCCAGGTGCGAACGATGGGACTTCTTCTGGTTGTTTGCATGTTTCTGTGATGTCCTGGTTCAGAGGAGTGGTGTCCTCGGGGACGGTGGGGGTTATTGATAGGGTGGTCATGGCTGCAGTGCTGGTCGTGGCAGTGGCAGTGGTTGCTCCTAGCATGTAGTTGATGGGGGGTAAATTAGATAAATCTGTTGATATAACTGTCAAGAGAGTAGGATATAAACTCTATTAAACGTCTTGTAGTTTGCTGCTGAATGAATAAGATAGTTTAAGGGACATCTCAAGCACTTAAGTACTCCGGGGTCAAGATCGATAGAGCAGAGAAAGTAACGCCAGCAGTATGCAGCGCTGTAATTGGACGATCATAGTGAGTCAAGACCCTTGTCCAGCCCGAATTGGGTGCTGTCTAGAATGATTCATAGTGATTCCGCTTCTCCGTGGGGCCGATACTTAGTCTCTAACAGTATTTGCACGGACTCTGGGCAAGATAAAATAAGGCCATAGTACTTTTCTCCCATGGGACCCCGGACCCGAACGGCACTAGTAGAAGATCACTAAAATTGGAGCAGATGTCTTCGAATACTTACCCTGGAAGAACAGCTATGGAACGAATTATCTCGCTATTTGGTACCAACTGAAACTTACAATGGCTTTTACAGATCGGAAATGAGTTTAGCGGGTTTTCGGTGACTCAGAGCTATCAATGCAACCTGAATAGTGAGTCTATCATCGCGTGGTGGTATGGCTTATCTTTGCTCTGTATCAACATCGTAGATCCAAGACACTTTCCAACGTCCCCGCAACCCAAGACACAACCATGACAACATATCATACCGTAGGAAAATGTGTTAGAAACGTTGATCAATAGCCAAACAATATCGAACTCTCCTTGTTTCTTGATCTAAAATGATCCGAATCTCAAATGTCAAGGAGATGGAAACCCTGAGTATGTAGGCTGCCTCTGTAGACAATGTCTTTTTAGCGCCACATTTAGGCTTTGCTGTCCGTTAGCTCGACTCAAATAAACTCTTCCTGTACACAAACGCGTGTAAAAAAATACAACACCATTACTCAAGCGCTGCGCATCACTAAACCTCATCATCAAAATTGTCGAGAGATGCAAAAAAACAGTTGAGGGGCAATTGGAGACATTGCTCCCGCCAGGGCTTGAACCTGAGACCTTCGCATCACTGAATATTCAGATTGAAGTATTAGTACGACGCTCTAACCAACTGAGCTACGGAAGCCGATCAACTTTTGTTAAGGACATGTTCCGTATCGCACAACTCAAACCGTCGTTTTCACGACGGCGATGTCAAGGAGAGCAGATCTGACATCCGGCCAATTCTAGTATTGGCCTTAACAAGGTGCAAGGAAGCTATCTAGTAGAAAAGAAAAAAAAAAACAAGCGAGATGTGACTGCAGGGATTAGATAGAATAAAGTAAACGGGAACGCACATGCACTCGACAAGAAGGACCACTCTCGGTTGATCTGAACATGATTAAAATAAACATACATTTTCTTTATTAACAACAAGTTAAACTCTACTAATCTAAGGCATGGCGACATATTCAATGAAAAAGAAGACAATGAACAAGTACAAATGCGAAAGTAAAAAATCCATCTAATCCAGCTCCTTCACCACCTCCTCCAGTCTATCTCCAAAGCATCGCACCAAATTCTCAATCATCTTGTCATCTTCACCACAAATCGCCTTGTCTGCACTGAGGGTAATCTTGATACCCTCGCTTTGGCTCACAATAACGTTGAAGAATAGTCTGTGCGCACACAAGTGACTTGTGCTGAGCTGATCAACAGTGGACACAGCCGACGATGGCTCCGTAGTCGTGAAGTAACTAGACGCCAGAGGCTCTGGAAGCCTGTATCGTTGCAGAGCTCCTTCATCGTTGGGATCAAGCTGGACAGCATCGTTGCGGTGGATAATGTTCAGGTACGAGTTGAACCGGGGACTGATCTTGGACAAATCATCTGCCTGAGCGAAGCATGCAAGTTGCGCAAGATGATCCTGGATGAAGCCACGCTGACTCTCCAATGATCCAGTCAAGTCCACAGAGAAAGGTGTAACAGTGAGCGTCGGGATGGTTGAGTCCGTTAGATCGAGAGTTTGCGTTCCATCAGGCGATGAGAGAGATCTTGACGCATGGTTGAGACCAAAGGTAGGACGTGTAGTTTGCGTCATGTTCTCGAGAGCCTTGGCGTAAGCGAGAATGATGGCCGTGGAAGTTTGCGATTGACTCTTCTGAGAAAGTAAGTCGACTGCTGCTTCAGGGATGTTGGCTGAGAACGTCGCTTTGAACTGTGGACCGAAAGGCGATAGCGGAGTAGTACCAACTGTGCCAACAACAGTCTCTTCAGCATGGGACAAATGCTGCTTCCAGTATGTGGTTTCGACATCAGGATTTCTCACGTCTTTCATTTGCTGAACAACGTGCTGAAGCGATGGGCGATGTTCTTCGATCTTGCCCGAACTCAATACCTTGTTCAAGTCCTTCTCAACCTTCTTGATACTCCATCCGTCGTAGAGTGCGTGGTGCAATCTCAGCACGATAGCTTTGCCATCAGAAGCCTCCAAGAAAGAAAGCCGGGCTGCGGGACTCTTCATGTCAGACGCCTTGATGTTTTCCTCTGCGACGTGATCATGAATCAAGGCCTCAACCATCTTCGTTGACTCCCGGAGGAGTGTGAAGTTCTGTTGAGGTGACCACTGTTCATTGAGAGTCACCTGGAACAACTCTTCAGTATTCTCATCACACACAAAGGTAGTCCGAAGAACGTCATGAGTGCGGACAAGCTCAGCCCAGGAACTGGATATCTTGTCCTCGGTGAAAGAGTCGTCGACCCGGTACACCCATGGTGGCTCGAAAAACCTCTTACCGTTATGTACCCACTGCTCCAAATGCGATCGCTGTCCTGACAAAGCTGGCAGAGCAGACTTGATAAGACTTTCTGGAATACCAAGAGCCTTGGCCATCGGTGCCTTCAGCCTCTCATCCACCGACGACGATGTCACCTTCTTGACCGATACCTTTCCACCCTTGGATGTAAGAGAAGCAATATCCCGAACACTAGCCCCCTTCATAATCTCAAACACGCTCACACTTAATCCAATCTGATCCTTCAAAAGCTTCGACAAACGAATGGCCAAGATGGAATCAAGACCAACACTGATCAACTTGGTGTCGTAGCCAACCTTCTTACCTCGACGTCTATTACCAATAACCTTTTCGACGACGTTGAGAATTGCATCTGCTGTTGGGGTCAAACCGTTCAAATCTGTAGACGCGATTGTGTCGGGGTTTGACTTCGTCGGTTTGGCCTCTTGAGCCACACGAAGGTGCTTGGTGTCAATAGCGGGCGATTCCAACCCATGCAGCACATGCTTCAGCGAAGCGAACAGTTGTTCGCCGATAACATTGACCTCCGTTGCGGACATCTTGGCTCTCAACTTTCCGTTAAGCTTGTTGTCCTTGATATGGAAGCTCACAATAAGAGGGTAGTCATCATAGGCTGGCCCAGTTGAGTCTCCAGAGTTGGCCTCTGCTGGTCTGAACAGCGACGACGATACGTCAGTGGTATTAGCGGAACCGACCATTCCATCGAACACGAAGAGACTCTGGAAGAGACCAGCTGAAGCTTGTCCCTGCTGGCTTGATCGCCACTGCGTCTGGACCTTTCTCAAAGATGCCATAGAGTTGGTGCCTCTTCCAGAGTCGATTTGCTTTTGCACAAGACCCAAAGCCTGGGACACTGTAATCGCATCACCTTTAACTCCAAGCTTGACCCTCATTGGAAGAGTATTGATAGTAGGTCCAACGATGGCGATATCATCATCGGCATCGGTGGACACAACCTCACCGTACACCACGTCGGCTTGGTGGTAGAGCGACTCGCAGAGGACCTTGGCCCATGCCAACTGGAGCGCTGCCTTGGTAGTGACACCGATATCTTTGCATCTGGATTGAAGAAGAGAAAGGTCGCGCTCGTCCAGAGAGAAATGGAACGCAGATGATGCTTTGAGCTCGTCGGCGGGGAAGTCAATTGGTGTGTAGGTATAGTCTCGAACTTCACCAGTCCAAAACGCAATCGATGATTGCTGGGAAGAAGCAACGGTCTTCGCGAAAGGACGGAACAGATGCTTCGACGAATTGGACGATTGAGAAACGTCGCCCTTGAGGCGTCTGAGATAGTTCTCCTCCAAAATATCCCAGACCGCTTGGATGGAAGTCGCGTCGTAAAGTGCATGATGAATGCGCAGATGAACCCTACCACGAGGTGACGGTTTGACTTCCCAATTCACAAGATCACTTTGTTCAGTTGGAGAAACGATACCGACCCACGGTGATTCATCGTCGTCCGTGAACATGAATCGTGTTCGCAGAATCTCGCAGGCTGCTACTGTGTTTCTGACCGCAGCGAAAAAATGCTCCAGGTTGGGAGTGTCGGCGTTAAGAGCAGTGTCGGATAGCTGAATAGCATGGACATAGGTGTATGCGTTACCGCCTGTGGCAAGTGACGCGCTAAGCATACCCTCTTGTAGTGGTGTTGCGACGAACATCAAGTCCTTGGCCAGCCGAGCGAGGGTTCTGTCGTAAACATCGCTCTCGCTCAATTCGCTGATCGCGGGCCTCGCGGCCGAGGTTGTTTGAACGCCATTCGTGGTCGAAGTCTGCTTGGCCCTTGCTTCTAGTAGGAGTTCCGCGACTCCCTTGATAGTACGGGACTTGATGACTGCGTGCGAGGACAATTTCGTCTTGTTGGACTTGTTAATGTGCTTCACGAAAGGAAGAACTGTAATTGAGTCGAGGCCCAGTTGGTACAGAGAGGTAGACTCTGGCTTGGAAGCGACTTCTGACAGGTTGAGACGAAGAAGGCGACTGATCGTCTCTTGGACATCAGCCAAAGCCGTCTTGTAATCGGCGCTTGTCGTGCTCAGTTCGGGAATGTCACTATCGGAGCCTTTCTGGGTGATTGATGAAGAAGCCGTCGTTGCAGGCAGCGCAGGTACAATGTCCGAGATCTTGACACTGCTATCAGAACAGCTATACAAGACCTTCTCAAATAGCTGGCCGACGTCGCCCAGTTGCTTCTCGCTCAAAGCGCCAGCGGAAGAAAGCGTCAAGACGATCTTGCCGTCAGCGTGAAGATCAACATCAATTGCAAGGGCCATGTCACTGCTGCTGGAAGTCGGCAAGGCCGTCATTTGTCCCGGTTTCTGCTTTTCTTCGTCGCTGGCGGGGATAATGTTGATGCTGAGAAGACTGTCAAACAACTTATCCTCCGAGCCAGACCAGCGCTGGACTTTGTCTACACTGATGAGCGGCATTGTACCCTGGCAGACATTGAGATGACCTTTGTGAACTCTCTGTGCGAGTTGGGGAAGAGTCTCGTCCTGATTGTTGAGAGCAAGAGTCCGAATTAATGTGTTGAGACATGGCGCGGCGAGACTGTCAACACTATCGGCGATGTGGTCGAGTAATGGTCGAAGCGACATGACAAAGCCATAGGTGATGGATGACTGTTGAGTAAGCTGGGCAAGACAAAGGCTGGTTGCTAGCTGGAACGCCGAGGAAGCTGAGATCGCCGTGTCGGATCCAGACTTGAGCTTGGCATTGAGTTCAGAAGTCGTGTAGCCCAAGCAAAGATTCGCGCGAGCCATTGAACCGCTGGTGTTGTTGTCGTCAGAAGCGTTGATGCGACACGGTTGAACGCCGCTCAATTCTGCTTGCCAAGATCGCTTGGTGCTCTCGAACTCCTCACCTGTCAGGTGACAGTGCCGGGAAATTCTCGACAGAGTATTCAAGGTGTGGATTGAGGTGAAAGACGCAGAGCTTAGATCATTGTATGCTTGCTCTAGCTTCTGTTTGATGGAGTCGATAGCAACAGCGTCAAACAGTGCGTGATGTATCTTGAGAGAGACAGTAGCTCCATCAGGGCTCTCCGAAACAAGCATCCTGACTGGGGGCTGTACGTGCATCTGAGTTACGATGTCGGTAGGTTGAGTATCCTGAAGCAGTGAGAAAGGCGGGGATCGAAGAACGACTTGGAATATCTGGCCATCCTCATATCGCTGGATGAAGCATGTCCTCAACATGGCTTCCGAAGTGAGAACCTGCTCAGCCGCGTTCTTCCACCTGGCGACATCCGTATCGCGATCAAGACGGTAATTGAACTGAGCCACATAAGGTACATCATGACCATCTTTATCGCCATCATAAGCGCTTAGCCACACCAAGGAGCGAGCGATGAGCGCGGATTGGAGAGGAAGACACGGCAGTACAGCCTCGATGTTGCCCTGATCAAGACCAGTCGGAAGTGGCCCAAGGTCTGACACAGCAAGAGCCTTAAAGTCGGGTAATATCTCTTGTTGACCATCCATAGATGTCGGTGTCGCAATCGGAGTGCTGTCGGTGGTTGAAGCGGCGTTGTCAGCGAGTCGGGCAACATCCCTGACCGTGCATGAAGCTGTGAGGATATTTGTCATCTTCAATTGTGAGAAGCCTCGTTTTCGCAGAAGAGACACCAAGTTCACAGCAGAGAGACTGTCGATTCCAAGGCGGTGGATGCTGCTGTTTGAAGTGGCCTTGACATTGACGCCCACAGATTCTTCGATGGCCGCGATGACGAGCGACTCTTCTGGAGTGAGGTCATCGCCAGTGCCGAGACTCTGTCCTATGGCATCTCCACATTCCTCATCTCGCTGTCTAGCTAAGAAGTCACTTGCCAATCGCCCCAAAAGCTTGGTGTCGACTTTGCCAGACGCAGCCAAGTAGGGAATCTTGGTAACCCAGACCATGGTGGGGACCATGAATGCTGGGAGCTTGGCCTGGCACTCTTGCTCGATGGTCTCCAACAGCGATGCTGCGTCGCGGTCATAGTTGTACAGGAGCTCAACTTCTCCGTCACTCGTCTTCTTGGCGACAAAGCCCAAAAGCTGCTGCTGCTGGGTAGAACCATCGCCGCTGGAAGCAACCGCAGCAGCAAAGTCCAAGCCGCCTGCGCCGCCAGCAACCTGTTTGAGGAAACCGACAACCTCATCCAGCTCAAGTCTCTGACCACGGATCTTCGTTTGCTGATCAGCTCTGCCCAGAAACTCAAGTGTCCCATCGCTCATCATGCGCATTATGTCACCCGTTCTGTAGATTCTCTTGGTACTTCCAAGAATTGAAACGGTTTGGAAGCTCTTGGCGTTTTCGACAGGACGATCGAGGTAGCCCAATGCGACTTGGGGGCCGGCGATGCAGAGTTCACCTGGCTGGCCTCTTCTTGCGACAACAAGGTCATCGGAAGAAGTGCTTGGGCAAAGAATGGTAGTCTCGAGCCCTTGGAGGGGAAGACCAAGGTTGCGCGCGTTGGAATCGTGATTGACTGCATGGCCAAGGCATCCGATGGTGACTTCTGTTGGGCCGTAGAAGTTGAATAGCACAGCTCTATCATCTCCAGTCCTGGTGTCTTGGGCCCATGTGTTGAGAAGCTCGTTAGATGCCTTTTCACCACCTGTAGTTACAACTCGCACAGAGGGTACATCTTGCGGCCTCAATCGCAATTGAGTCAAGACGGAGGGAACAGACCCAAAGTGGGTTATACTCAACTCATTAATGAGCTCTTTGAGGTTTGCCATCATGGATGTACGGTCTTTGCCGATCACGACTCGGTGGCCAAGATGCCATGGTACGAAGAGCTGAGTTAGATGAGGGTCGAAAGCTCGTGAAGTGAGGTTGAGATACTTTCCGACACTTCCTAGCTTTCCTGTCGCGGGTGAGTGTTCGATCAGGCGATTGCTGAATGCAGAGATGAAGTGGCAAAGGTTGTTGTTGGAGACTCGGACACCCTTGGGGCGACCGGTGGAGCCGGATGTGTAGAGAAGATAGCCTCCATCGCTAGCCTGGAAGTTCTGCTCAGCTACAGGCCAAGTGAGGATGACATCGAGATCATCCTGGCCATCGGGTAGCTCGAGGACTGGGGCATCATCATTGGAATCAAGACCAAGGTCAACGACAAGTTCATCCGTGGTTATGACAAGTTTCGCACCCGCGTCTCGAATGAGGAGCTGCTTTCTAGCCGACGGCAAATCTTCGTCGACAGGAAGATAGATGAAGCCAGCACGGAAGATGGCTAGAGTAACTGCCAATGACTTGATGTCTCGGCCTAAACACATAGCAACAGGATCATCAGGTTGAAGATTGGCTTCATGTCGCGCGAGCTTGGTAGCAATGGCATTGGTGAGCTTGTCCAGCTGAGCGTAGGTAACAGTCTTGGTGACTATCTCCTCTTCGTCGTCGGACGATTGGAATATGACTTCCTCGGCTGCGATCCAATCTGGATGTTGAGATGCATACAAAGCGACACTGTCGGTCGGGTTTGCTGGGGTGTTGTCAATCGTGGTAACAGTGCCGCTGGTGGACAGAAGGTGGCCTATCATTCTTTTCTGCAGCTGCGACAACGGGACCTGGGAAGCTTCAACCATCACCCGAGCTTGGTCGAGAATTTGGTCCAACAAGAGTTCTAGCTGTGATTGAGAAATGCGTCGACCGTCACCAGTGAGTTCAATTGACTTGTCTCCCTCGAATACGTTTAAGGCAAGAGGATGCTCAACATTGAGCGAAAGTGCCTGTCCAACCTCCTTGAACATGTGCGCGACAGAGCCATCATCGCTATCATCAGACGCAGGGTGGTACACGAAAAGACCTGGGAAGGGAGTGTTGCTGCTGCCACTTCCCCGATTGAGCATCTTCTTCACATCAACCGGGTGAAGATTGTGTGTCGTCTTGAACAATTCCGCTGAGTCACGAGCCATGTCCTTCCACAGCTCCTCGGCTGAAGACGCGTTTGAGCGAATGATAAGAGGCAAGGTAGCGATAGCAGGACCAACCACGTTCTCGAGATCTGGATGTAATGCCCTCTGAGAGACGGTGTGGCCGAGTATGACCGAGTCCAATTCGAGGTACGAGGCCAACACACAACCGAAGGCTGATTGAAGCAGAGTCGGAAGAGAGACATTGAGGGCCGAGTCCAAGAGAGAAGCAGGAAGGTCTTTCTTAGCAAGCAGAATCTTCTGAGTCTGCTTCTGTCGGGACTGCGTTAGGTCAGGCAGAGGAGCATTCAGCATGCCTCCAGAGACAGTCTTGCTTAGCTCCTCTAGACGGCGGTTCCAAAGCGCAGTCGCTTCATCTCTCTTGGCAGGTGAAGGTAATAAACCTAGGTCAAGGCCTGTGTCGAATTGTGCCACCTTGCCTAAGCCCTCTAGAGGCTCCATGTTGTAGAACTTGGAGACAGCTTCCAGGAACATGTCCGATGCGACGGCATCATAGAGAGCGTGATGCATGCTGAGCATCATCTTGTTCGACTCCTCAACAAAGGTGACGGCCCAAGGTGGCTCGATCGTTGTGGTAGGGGAAAGCTCTGTCTGTAGCACCCGGGCCACTTCACTCAGAGGCTGGTTGTGCTCGCTGGAGATCTGAGTCCAGCGAACAATTGGCTTGTCTCGAATAAGTTGGAGAATGGTAGACTGAACTCCCAACTCTTTCGCCCAAGTGACAGTGTTGTCATTCTCTTCGATGTCGAGTTGAGTGAGAGGAACGAAAATTGTTCGAAGAATGTCGAAGCGCTTGGCAGCTGCAATCCAGGCTCTCTTCAATTGGCGAGCATCGACCTCGTCTAGATGACTTAAGTCGAACACGCGATGAGCCCAGTAAGCTTGCGGTTCGAGCATAGTCTCGACGATGAGCGACTCTTGCATTGGTGTCGCCGGTAGAATAGATTTCGTGTCGTTTGGTCGTAAAGCACCTTTGATGTTCGCTGTGAGCGAAGCCTTGATAGGAGCCAGCCACGAGCTCTCAGCAGGCTTCGCATCGCTCGTTTGCGATTGAGTAGTCTTGGGCATGCGACTCAGAGTAACGTAGACCAATTCGCCAAGAGATTCGCATCTCATGAGATCAAGAACGCCAACTTGACATTGAAGCTCTCGTCTCAACAGCCAAGCTAACTTGGTCACTTGCAATGAGCTCAAGCCAAGACCTGCCAAACTGTCATCGGGTGAGAGATTCTCAATTGCGATATTGAAGTTGGAAGCGATGGTCTTGAGGATAGTAAGCTGTTCCGCAGTCCATTGTTGTCTTGTCTGGGCAGGACCTTGACCTTGCGACCCGGTGGTGTCATCTCTGCCAGCCAAGACGTTCAGATCTGACTCTGCGTAGATCGCTTGCAACGCCTTTCGATCAACCTTGTTGGATGCAGTTCGAGGCATAGTCGTATCCAAAACGACGACGTGGCCAGGGACCATGTAAGAGGGTAACATGTCCTTCGCCCTCTTGAACACCTGTGTTCTGATCTTCGCGCTATCGACATTCGCAGCCTTGACAGACACAAACGTGACGACGACCTTATTGTTGTTTTCGGTGGGCGCACCGGGGCGTTGGAGGTATAGCGTTTCCACATGTTCAATAGCGGCATCATCGTCCTTGAGACTTGCGCACGCAGCGCTGATCTCGCTCAACTCGATGCGAATACCCGTGATCTTGACAAGATCATCGTTGCGACCGAGGAACTCAAAACCATGGTCGTTCAAGCGAACAAGATCGCCAGTCAAATAAATGCGCTCATCAATACCAGGTCCACCCTGGATGAAAGCCTTTGTCGTCTTGGCCTCGTTCGCAAGATACCCTTTGCCAACCTGCGCACCGCCCAAAGCCAATTCACCGACACCATAACGTGGGACGAGCTCCCATCGGTTCGTACCTTCAGCAGTACCAACTTCGCGCATAACGTAAGCTGTACATGGGTTCAAAGGGAAACCCACGTTAGCAGCTTTGGCGTTGTCACGACTCTTGCCATAGAAGCGCCTCATTGTCGATACAACTGCGTTCTCAGCTGGGCCATACGTGTTGTAAGCACGGGTGGTGATATCCGGTGCCGCCCATGCTTCCGCGACATCTTCTGTGAGCTTCTCACCGATGAATGTGACGTACTGCAAAGTGGAACCTTTCAACTCATTCACAGCAATGCTAGCACCGAAGGAGGGCGTAAGGTGGGCATGTGTTGGTTGAGACTTCCAAATGAACTCGGTGAATGTGCCTAGAACAAGCTCCCTTGTGCCGCTGATAACAGTACCTGCTAAGCCCCAAGTGTAGAAGAGGTCTTGAACAAAGACGTCAAAGCTGTAGGCTGAGAGTTGGAGTGTGCGCACTTGTTCGCTGTCGTCATGCTCAACCTGTATTTGTAGATCACGCATAGCCTGGGCGGCAGCGCTATGCTGGATCATGACCCCCTTGGGCTCTCCCGTTGTTCCAGATGTCCAGAGTAGATAGGCCAGGTCTTTTCCGCTGACTTTGGAAGAAGAGATGCTATCGCGTGGCTTAGCCCGAACAGACGTCTTGCAATCAGTGTACTTGTCCACCAAAATAATCCGAACATCCTTCAAAGCTCCTTGTTCAAGACACGGCTCGACCAGTGGGAGTGACTCAGTGTTCGTAAGCAGGAACTTGCTCTGAGCTCTTGCGATGAGTGATGTGCGTCGCTGTACAGGAGATGTAGTGTCTATGGGACACCATGCCGACCCAGCCTTGATAATAGCCAGGATTGAGACGTACAGCTCGACACTGCGCTCCATGCAAATGGGGATGATGTCGATGTCTTGTTCGCGGAGGATGTTGGCTAGACCGTTGGCTCGAGCATCGAGCTCAGCGTAGCTCAACTCGACAGGAGGAGTATCCAAAGAAGAGTAAAAGCTCAAAGCCAGGAGGTCGGGTGTAGAGGCAGCTTGGTCTTCGAATTGAGCATGCAGAACTTGAGTTCTCTCGTAAGCCTCTCGTAGGTTTTCGGACATCTCCTCAATATCGTGCTGAGCAGGTATCGTTCCTTCGGCGGACAACAAAGCTCGCTCCATGCGCGCTGGTAGTGTCTGCACCAAGTCATCTGGCACCGACCGAAGTATAACCTCAGTGAGAGCGGCGAACTGCTTCACGATGCATGAAGCGGAAAGCTCAGAGAATGTCTCATCGCGATAGGTCACCTTGAAGAAAACGTCATCGAATCTCCCGTTGCGATCCGCGGAGTTGGGGTTCGTGGGGAAGACCTCTGCAAACATCGCAAAGTCATAACGTATAGCAGGGTTCGAGATCTCGGTCCACAGAGCGGTGTCATCGCTGCCATCTCCGGGCGCAGGGTACGCTTGGAGGGCGAGAGCGGTGTTGTAGGGAAGAGTCTTAAAGACACCGAATGAAGTGTGTCTGTGACCTTGCGCGAATCGAGAGTGATCCATCAGATTGTGAATGAGCTGGCGCACGGACTGTGACTCGGGCAGTGCGACGCGGCATGGAACAACAGAGAATGTCGGCGCGTGAATGAATTCATCGTGACCTGAGAGAACGCTGCCAAAGGTAACGTCGTCGGTGTCTGCCTCGGAGAGGATGTGTAGGAGCATAGCCCACGACGCTTGGAGTATTGTAAGTGGCGAAGCTCCCAGTGCTCGACTCTTGGACTCGAGATCATCCCAGGTGATATTGCTGGAATGTTGAACCATAGCATGCTGACGAGCTCCAGTAGCTGGTGTTTTGACATTGTTACCGCTGATGGCCCCAAGAGGCTCAGTCTCCCACCCTTCGAGAGCCTTCTGCCACAGCTGGTCCGTGTCTATGCTGACATTGGAAGCCCACTCGAAGACAGCCTCGTAAATGCCTTGTCGCGGAAGAGGTTCAAGACCAGTATACTGTCGCGCAATGTCACTCATCAATACCTCGAGTGATGGACCATCACAGATGCAGTGCGCGGCGCTGATGACCAAGAGGCCACCACTGTTGGTGCTTTGTGATTCGATGACCTGGATGTGGTACAGCCTCTGAGTCTCAAGGTTGAGCTCATTCTCAGCTAGTTCAATCCATGTTTTCGCATCAGAAGAGGATGTCTTATCGTTGGCCTTGTGCAAGACTACACAGGATTCCTTCATCAATCCCTGCCAAGCGCCCACGGTCAAAGTCGCCTGTATGAACGGCGACAGACTGTCATCACATGGAAGTATCGCGGACCGGTAGATGGCTTGTCGCGAAAGTACGGCACCAACAGCATCCTTCAGAGCTGTAGCAGAAACACCAGAAGCGAGTCGTAAGACCGTATGGCTGATGTAATTGCGTTTGTCCATGGCGAAGCTGACAGCCAATTGGCTCTGAGTACTGGTGGCAGGGAGTATCATCTCGATGTCAGATTCCTCCAAGCCAAGCTTGTCAACAGCCTCGCGTAGGTGCTTAACACCAAAAGCTTCAAGATTGTCCTTAGTCTCAGACTCTTTTTGACTGAAGGATGTCGGTGCTTCCAGATCCTCTGTGCTGGGAAAGAAGACGGAGCGGACGGTCGCGCCTGAGTCAAGAAGAACTGCAAGCGATGGTTGGAGTCTGGCGCGGGATGAGTGACTGGAGGAACGTTCTGAGGCTGGCCATCGCGCTCTGATGTCTCTCAATACACGCATTGCTCGAAGACTGTCGATGCCTGCGTCGGCTAGAACGGTGGCAGGTGTGATGGTAGGGCCATTCGCAGTGCCGTCGCTAAGCACTCCACGCACGATGGAAATAAGTTCTTCCTCTAACTTGGCATCTTCAAGGTCCTCCAAAGGCCGGAGAGTATGTGAACTGTCACCCTGACTAGGTGTTCGATGGTCTACACCTCCATCCTCCGCCAGCAAGTCATTGATGATTCTAAGAGCGGCCTTGCGATCCGCCTTCCCAGACGCAGACCTCGGAAGCGCATCTACATCCAATATCCTGAAAGGTCTCATGTAATCCGGTAGATGTAGCTTCGCAGCCTCTGAGCACTCTTGGTGGACAGTATCGAAGCTCACTCCGCCACGACGCTCAACAACGACCAAGCTGATGACCTTTTCTGAACCAGACTCTTCACCTTGCTTCCAGACACAAGCCATCGTCTCCCTCACGCCGTCTGCCTTGCTGGCTAGTACACTTTCAATCTCACCAAGCTCAACCCGTCGCCCGCTGAGCTTGACTTGATCGTCAGATATTCTTCCTAAGAACTCAATGACAGGCGAGCCATTGGGACCAAAGACTACTCTTGCCCGATCCCCAGTTTTGTAGACTCGTCCCCATGTTGCATCATCGATGAAGGCTAGCGCAGTCTCTTCTGGGCGGTTAAGGTAGCCAAGCTTGCTCACTTGGGGCCCTGTGATGACAAGTTCTCCAACTGCACCCATAGGAACAGGCTGTAGGTCTTGGGAGGACGACTTATCGACGATGAGGGCGCCACATGTCGCTAGAGGTGTTCCGATAACTGAACCTCGCTGGTTCTCGGGAACATGAGCTTGCGCAATGCAGTAAATAGCTGTCTCTGTCGGACCATAGCCGTTGAAGATGCCTTTAGGCACATGCGTAGTCTCATCGTCTCCCGTCGGGTTCCACTGAGCAAAGTCCTGCAAGAGTCTTGCATTCAGTGTCTCGCCACCAACCATCATCCCCTTCATCGATTTCGGATCCAAAAGGCTAGCGAAGCTAGGTGTGATATTTGTGATATCAGCCTCCAGAGTCGTGACAACCTTGTCAATGTTCTGAAGGGTGAAATGTCTAGGTGCACAGCAGAGTGTCGATCCACTACTGAGAGTCCAGAAAACCTCGAAAAGAGAAATGTCAAAGGTTGGTGCTGCACCTTGGAACCAACGGACTGGTTTGCTTCCAGTTGGTGGGAGAGTAAAGTTGTAGTGAGTGCTCAAAGAGGATATAGTGCATGATGCTGAGAGATGGCTGACTGCTACGCCCTTTGGAATGCCTGTTGTACCAGATGTGTAGAGAATGTAGGCGATGTCGTCTACTGTAGCTGATCGAGATGGCAGCTCTGGTGGCTCAGTGTCGGGAGAAACGAGGTAAGGAGTAACATCGACAACTTCTGTTGAAACATCTCGTGTGGCTAGCCAATTATCTGAACTTAGAAGAGATGAACTTGTCAGGATAGCAACCGGTCTCAAATCTGCCATCAAAGCATGTTTTCTTTCATTGGGCGCATCAACGGCGATGGGACAGAAGGCAACTCCAACCTTCGAGGCTGCAAGGTATGAGATGAAGAGTTCTGGACAAGGTTCCATAAGAATAGCAACCGTCTTCAACGACTGAGACGATTGTGCAGCCAATTCAGAAATCCTGGCGGCCAGAGTGGTCGCAATGTTGGAGACTTGTCGATATGTGAACTGAACTCGGCTGCCGCTTTCGAGATCAGTCAAGTAGTCGATTGCAATTGTGTCGGGGCTCTCAAGTGCCCGTTGTTCAAACCAACGATGCAGAAAGCCAGTCTTGTTCGAGTCACTTTGGAGATGATTTGATTGTGTCCCATCTTGACGAGCAAGATCCATGGGACTGGTCCTTGGTGGAAAGTTGAGTACAGAGGGCTGAGACCAACTGGAGAGTCCAGTATGGTTTTCTTGGCGAAGAATGTCGTCAAACATGCATCCGAGTGCTTGTAGAGCCGCTTCAGGGACTGTTGTCGACTTGACTATCAGACGAATCTCGCCTTTAGCTTCGATATGAAGCTGCACATCCTATGAAAATGTTAGAATACATGTTTATCGATCTCTCATCTACTTGGATTGACATGAACACACCTTTCCTTCGCCAATAGAAAATTCAGTTGGAATATCTTGACCAACTTCACATTGAACAAAATCAATGTTTTTGGCATCAGAACTTGCCAAGATATATCCACCACGTTGTGAGTCCTGAACACAAAAGCTCTCTCCGTCATCAAGAATAATGATTCGAGAAACGAGGTTTAGAAATGCCTTGATGGCAGCGTCTCGGTCAGGCCTTGGCTCAAATGAGCTTATCCAGTGTAGTGGCTCATCATTTGATGATGAAAGAGATTGCTGGAAGGTGTGTAGTGGCCGAAGCTGCGTAACAGGCGGCTCTTGGACAGAGAATCCGGTATCCATGGTGTTGATCGTTCTGGTTTCTTACACCCAGTATGTATGAGTGTCTCAGATTTCAAAAGTCGTGATGTCTCACTCTGGTGTTTACGTGATCGTCTGCCCAGGTAAATCAGATCAGATCAGATAACTGTTAACATCAAACCCTTGACAAAATTACGTCGGCCGTTATCGCCCGAACTAGACTTATGACGATGTTCCACCTCGATGGGCTATAGCACTGCCGGTACACAGTATGTCATTCTAAATGGACCCCGAGAATGGAAGGTTGGCTTGCAACTCCATAACAAGTGAAACATCCGATGCAAAAGGGTTCCATAGCTCATTTCAGTGACACAGTGCAAGAACAAAACAAGAGGGTGTTGATGATCAGATAAGATTACGGTTGGTCCATGTCTTGGCCTGCATCCATGAATTAGTTACGTACTCTCTGCCGATCCCTGGCGGCCGCTTCTAAAGGTGTCCAAGCCCAATACGCGATGTTACATCATGACACATGAGAAGAGATTTTATCAATCTCGTGTTTTTTATCAATCAGACCGATCTGCATAAGCTACGTACGAAAAAAGAAAGTAGAAACTAAACAAAGTGCGCCTCTTGGAAAAATCGCTCACGCTGCAGGGCGAACAGCATAGCCGTCTTGTGCGGCAGATGGAACCTCTTCTTCCTCTCCTGCGGCAAAAACCTGTCCTGGATCTGAACATGGTTTAGATCGTATTCAGGCTCCGCAATAACTTGTTTTGTCCTTGGGTCCCGCAGGAAGCAGCAGTGCTTGATGCTCGTCGCCACAGCCTGGTACCTTTTACCTCCTCGGAAACGCTCCTCTCCGACGATGATGTGACTGTTCTGATCGTGCTCGCCCACTGTGATGTTGCAGGCCGATCTGAAGAAGCACGACGCATTGTCCTCCATCACCCATCCTATCTCGGTATAGCCTGCTAGCTGGCCGTCCCACTCAAAGACACACGACATGGAATGCGGGTCGGCGAGTTGATTGGCGAGGTAATTGCGGTGATGTTCATCGGGACCGCGCTCTTTCCACGCTTTGTTGACGCGGTCTGAGTTTTGCCAGCTCTTGTAGGCTTCAAAGTGCGCTGGGTTTGAAGCGTCAATGTGGCGGATTTGGAGCTGTTGCCCTAGATCCACGATGTAACGAGAGTAAATGACGGTGCCGGGTCTGGGCTTTGGAGGTCGAACAGGGTGAACTGTGCACACGTTTCCTTTACGTGTGAAACCCAATTGACTTGCGAAAACGCCCATTGTGCCGTTGAAGCCCGGGAAGTTTGTTACTTCAGGTCGTGATTGAAGCCAGTGCTGCGAGTCTGGTGCTCCAGCGCCTTGCCAGAATGTATCGTGCGAAAGCCAGTAAACAGTCTCGCGGGGTGTAGATGTCGACGAGTAAGGAGATACAACACCTAGTCCTGTGCTTCTGATGTATTCGCCTATTTTGTGGCTGTCGATTGAGATGGCTATCAAGTCTTCATCTCGGTGATCGGGATGAACCCATAGCGCATACACAGAAGCCCATGTCAAGGCCAAGTCACCATGTTCGCCGTGTGAGGCAAAAGGTGAGCTTGGATCATTGATATCGGCGTTGAATATTTCGAGCTCAAGGACAGGACCGAATTGTGCTCTGTCATCGTTGATCATGGGAGGGGAGATTCTGGTCTGCCGTTCATCGGTTGACCATCTTGCTAGAGTGGCGTTGCCAGATCCAACAAGATAGTCATTGTCGGTATCGGCAATCCAAATGTTCGTTTTACCGTCGGGGAGTCTGAAGGACGTTTGTTTAGAGCTTTGCCATGCTTCTTTTGGTGGCGTCGGGTTGCGTGGGGGAATAGCGTCGATAGGTCCTGGTGCCATTTTGATCGGTCTAGGGTATTTGTTAGACGTTATCGTGGAATAACATCAAAGTGTAAGCTTACAGAATGGATAAACTTATGTATGAAATCAATAATGTTAGATATTAGAAGTTCTAACAGTCGCAATAGCCAAGATCACAATGTCCAAGACGCGGTACAGCTCGGTAGTTATACCGTGGTCATTCACATTCACTCAACTCTGTTTGGCCAACCCTGGCGATCATCATCATCTATTACTCCGCCTCTCACTCGGAAGCCTACATCTCCTATTACATACATGCACTACCAGGTAGTTTGTTCTCCTCATCAATGCCCCCAGATCATCAGACCCAGGGCAAATCTGGCCAAGAAATCGTCGCTGACGTCCCGATGAAACCTCATTGACAACTTGAGGCTTTTCGAGCGCAGATCAATACTCCCAAAGCACATGGTCACAAGCATTTGTCGGCTCAACAAACCGACCTGCATGTTTCGATCTTATCCTCGGTCACCACGGAGTACATGTGGTATCGTTGATTCCTTCTCCTGCGCCAACACGTCATACTTTTACTAAAATTTATGCTTGTTTCCACCGCCGCTGTTAGGCATAAAATTAAGACTTTCAGGGATCGGCCATTATCCCACTCGGTAGTGGGCTGCTGTGCCGACCTTAGTCCAAGTTGAGCTGTAGCCCGCACAGTAAGCTTATTCTTTAG
Organism: Fusarium praegraminearum; assembly: GCA_002093855.1. Lineage (NCBI taxonomy): Eukaryota > Fungi > Ascomycota > Sordariomycetes > Hypocreales > Nectriaceae > Fusarium > Fusarium praegraminearum. Next base: position 22,273 of record LXHY01000106.1, on the reverse strand, counting down.
TCACTGCTAGACCCGTAATGTAACCCTGGACTATGGATCTACACAACGAGTCTCATAGCAAAGTACCCGCACAGTTTGCGAACTTGTTTTTGAAGGCCTGGTCCGAATACGGACGTCTAACTAGCGAGTTTGCTGTCTCCGTGTCTGGACCCTTTGAGAAGAAGCCGAACACCAAGACGTGGACTCTAAGTCTGGAAAGTCTTGTTTCGACTGTCAACTCCAGCCATGGCGACCAACGATGGGAAGAGCTTCCCTCCGAGGAAATGGTACAGGAGAGTACCGCTTCTGTCGACAACGCCAATTGAGCAGCGCCTCACTGCATCAGAATCATCCCCTTCACCTGCAAATGTCGAAGATCAGAACAATGGACATCATGACAAACTTCCCCTGCCTGAGGCAAACGCCAATTGGTTGTCTGTCTTGACATTCAACTGGCTGGGTCGTCTCTTGCGAACCGGTTATACAAGACCTCTTCAAACCGATGATTTGTATGACATGCCCAGTCACAGATTGGTAGAAGACCATTCAAATCGACTAGAAGAGGCTTGGGCTACAAGACTCGCTACCAATCGCGGTAGAAAGCCGGTCAACTCCAAGAACCCACTATCATGGCGGCCGTTCTGGGCACGACACACAACCGACACAACTGTGTTGACGTTGGCCCTCAACGATGTCTGCTTCAAGTGGTTCTGGATAGGCGGTATTCTGAAACTCGCCGGTTATCTATCCCAAATCATTTCACCTCTTCTCATCCGTTTCCTCATCGGCACTCTATCCGATTCCTCCCAGCAAGGCCTTCGCTCGGGCTTTGGCTACGCGGTGGGCTTATTCCTTCTTCTCGTCTTCTCAGTCACTTCCAATGTTCATGGCTTCTACCGCTCTTACACAACTGGAATCTTGCTTCGCGGCGCTTTGATGCATGTCATCTATCGCAGGGCAACTACACAACTGAGTGAACGTGCCAAGCTCAAACATGGTCTTGGAACGGGCAAGCTCATGAGTCTCATCAGCGCTGATGTTACTCGCGTGGACTTTTGCTGTGGATACTTTCATGTTGCTTGGACAAGTATCTTCCAGATGCTGCTTTGCTTCGCTCTGACTGTTTGGACAATGGGATACAGCGCCTTGCCAGGCTTTGGTTTACTCGCTTTGTTGTATCCTCTCCAGTCGTTTATGATGCGTCGACTTCTCCTTCTTCGAAGAGGAAGTATGCCCTTTACAGATGCACGCGTCAAAGCGGTTGTGGAAGCTGTATCTGCCATTCGTCTCGTCAAGACAAACGCTTACGAAGAGAGCTTGCTTTCAAAGATTGGAAAGTTGCGAGCAGACGAAGTTGTCTATATTCGCAAGCGAATGCTTCTGAGAGCTCTCAACACTGCGATTTCGTACACTGCTCCTACTTTGGCTTCTGTCGTTAGTATTGTTTGCTACGGAGCGACTTCTAAAAATGGCATGGATGCTGGAGTTGTATTTTCTGGACTTGCATATTTTATGCTTCTGAGAACACCTCTTATGGCACTGCCTACTGCTCTTTCAGCAGTCGCTGATGCAAGAGCTGCATTGGAGCGGTTGGCCATGTTCATGCTGGCTTCTGACGTTGTCGCTGATAATCAAAAGTCGGATCTACAGTCTGACTTGGGATACTCTTCTGGAAACTCTGAACCTGATACTGTGATTCGAGTTGAAGACGCCACCTTTGCTTATCACGACGATGAGCAGCTCTTAGCCGCAGATGAAAAGAGGGAGCCAGAGACTTCAGTCACAAGTCAGCGGTTGTGGCTCGACTCATTTTTGGTTAAGCGCAATCAACTCGTCTGCATCGTTGGGGCTGTAGCATCCGGGAAGTCCTCTGTGTTGAAAGCCCTCCTAGGTGACCTGCAACTCGTACAAGCACGATCCTTCCACCTGGGCCTCGACAAGTCGTCTTCTCAGATCGCCTTTGCACCACAAAGCGCTTGGCTTCTAAGCGAAACTGTGCGAGAGAACATCGTATTTGGACGACCTTTCGATCACGCATGGTACAACGAAGTCCTTACAAGGTGCTGCCTCCATCCAGATATGAAGGTCTTGCCAGATGGCGACATGACTGTTGTTGGCGAAAACGGCGTTTCACTTTCTGGTGGCCAGAAACAACGCATCAGTCTTGCCAGGGCTATTTATGGTAGAAGTTCGCTTCTTTTCCTCGATGATTGCTTCTCTGCTTTGGATGCTCATGTTGGTGCTCGTGTCTTTGACATGGTTGTCAACCAAGCACGTCGCAACAACGAGGGTACCATTGTTTTGGTCACGCATTCTATCCGTTTCGCGAGACAGGCAGATCATATCTTTTACATGGAGAAGGGTCGTATTTCGGAACAAGGCTCGTATGAGCAGCTTCAGAGTCTAGATGGCGCTTTCACTCAATTTGCTGGATCTCAACCTTTGATTGCAGAGTCAGACTCGGGTTCTGAGACGGCTAGCAGCCATGATTCCGTGGAAGCTGCCGACGAGAAGGTCGCTGGAAAAGAACCTCCCGATTCAAAGACAAAAGACAAGCCATCTACAACGCGAGGCAAAGAAGTGATGCAAACAGAAGAACGTGTCGTAGGCTCCGTCAGCGGCAGAACCTACGTTCGATACGCCCAGTTCGGAAACGCGTTCCTAACAGTCCCTCTTCTCATCTTGTCTATCGCCATCTACCAGGGTACCAGCATCGTTTCACCCCTTTGGCTAAGCTGGTGGCAAAAGAATCAGTACACATCCATCTCAGAGGATGCGTACATGGGAGGCTACGCAGCCTTTGGAGCAGGACAATCCCTCGGTCTCTTCTGCATGAGCGCCACGTTTGCACTATTCTGCTTCTGGTGCTCGAACAAGCTTCATCATGCCTCCATGTCCAAGGTCTTGCTTGCACCGGTCGCTTTCTTCGATACCACACCTCAGGGCAGAATCACGCATCGCTTCAGCAAAGATGTTGATGCCGTTGATAACGTTGTCGGCGAGACTTTGCGACTCTTCATCTCTACCTTTGTGCAGGTTCTTGGCACGATCATCGTTGTCAGCATTATCGTGCCTGCGTTTTTGGCTATTGCCTTTGCTTTGTTGTTGGTCTATACGTGGACCGGCATGTACTACCGCCCATCTTCGCGAGAGCTTCGCCGGCTGAACAATCTGCTTCGAAGTCGCATCTATGAGCATTTTGGCGAGTCTCTCTCTGGTCTGCCAACTTTGAAAGCCTTTGGCGCGGTACCTCGTTTCGTTGATGACAACGCCCGGAAGATCGATACGGAAAACACGGCTTATTGGCTCTCTGTTGCTTGTCAGCGATGGCTTAACCTGCGTCTTGATCTCTGCGGCGCAATTCTCGTCCTTGCTGCTGGTTTGTTGGTTGTCGGTCTGCGAGGCACCATCGATCCCTCTTCTGGTGGTGTCGTCTTGTCATACATCGTCACCGCGCAAGCAGTCTTTGGTAACATGATTCGTCAAAGCGCTGAAATCGAGAACAACATGAATTCTGTGGAAAGAATGCTTCATTATGCTTACAATATTGAACAAGAGCCTGAACATCGTGTTGAGCGGGTGGACAAGGGGCTGGAGACTAGTCAGTGGCCGAGTGCTGGACATGTTCAGTTCCAGTCTTTTACTCTCAGCCATCGCCCCGGCTTGGATCCTGCACTGAAGGATATCAATCTGGATATTAGGCCTGGTGAAAAGGTTGGCGTTGTCGGACGGACGGGAGCTGGCAAGACGACATGTAAGTCCTCAAGACCATTATCTTCATCACTGTTGCTAACATTTTACCAGTAATTTCTGCTCTGCTGCGAATCACCGAACCTACAAACGGCCGAATCCTCATTGACGGCGTCGATATTCATACGGTCGGCCTTCATCTCCTACGATCGAACCTATCAGTCATCAGTCAAGACGCAGTCTTGTTAGCTGGCACTATCCGCTACAACCTCGATCCCTTCCAACAATATGACGACGAGTGGCTTCGGCAATGTTTAGACCGCGTCGGTCTTAGCCAAATACCATCAGACACGGAACCCGAAAAGCAAGACTCTGATACGAGCGGCGATGCACCAAGCCTCAACCTCGACTCCGACGTCAAAGAAAACGGGTCCAATATTTCACAAGGACAACGATCGTTAATCTCTATTGCACGCGCACTTGTGCGCAAATCGAAGATCGTTATTCTCGACGAGGCTACAGCTTCTATTGATGGTAGATCAGATGCAAAGCTCCAGGCTATGCTTAACGAGGTTGTGGGCGATGCGACTGTTCTTACTGTAGCTCATCGACTGGATACTATTGTTTCTACGTGCGACAAGGTTGTTGTCATGGATAGTGGACGAGTAGTCGAGTTTGCTACTGTTTCTGAGCTGTATGCGCAGTCTGGTAGTATTTTTAGATCTCTTTGTGATGCTGCAAAGATTTCTCTTTGAGCATTGTATTCTTAGATTATTTTTAGACTCTTTGTCGTGTACTCATTTTAATATGATCAAAAGCATTACTTCATGATTACTGGGTAGCCTGGTCCTTCGATCTGAATGTGCCTCATGGCATGTGTCAGTCTGCGATAACGGAGCGATCAGATTGATAAACCAGGATCTACACTGCCATATCCCAGTCAACCGGTTTCTCACCCCATGCCTCGGGTACTAACGGGCAGTAAAGATTGACCGTGCAACGAGAGCCGCGTCAATGGCTGAACGAGCAACCGAAATATGACACCCGAGTACCAACAAACGTGCTCCAAAGCAACATATGTGACTCACTGGCTTCAACCGCAGAGTTAAGCTTAGTACTAGCTGCATCACAACATCACAAGCTCCAACCAACATCCGACGGTCAGTCGACAGGGTTGATCGTGAAAAATTTGCCTCCCTTGCAGCCTCTTACGCTTGCTCGGACGATTTACCTCATATCGATCAGATTTCCATCAGGAACAAGTAACAAGGTTTCTTTCGGCGACGTGGGATGTGCACATGTCACAGTTGTCTACACTGTCACATTATACTGTACCTCTACTCTGGACATAGCAAAGATCGTCACTCCCGTCCCACACCACCGCCGATCCCTACTCTGCTGGACCATCTGATTAGATGGAAGTATGTGATAATCTTGGCTTCATGCAGAGTCGGCCAACATGAGTGGATAGAGCAAAGATCAGATAATCTCTTCACGAAAAACCACGCATGTTGATCCCCTTGTAGTTTTTTCAGGTCGAGTGACTAGGTAGGCTAAGACCACGCCAGTATGCAACATCAGTACCTGTACCCTGGCTTTTCACAGACCCGAGAAACGGCGGCGAGACCCTGTATTCTTTTACGGTCCCTTGGCATTATCTGTTGGTTCTGTCTTTTTTGCTCTTGGTCTTGTAGGGGGCGAACAGCTTTCTATTTGTGTAGTTTCTTAAAAAATCAGGCCAGAAAAAAGAGAGGCTGCCGGTTCAGCTAGAAGACCTTCTCTCCCTCCCTCTTCTCTTGATCCTTCTGTTTAACATTTCAGTCCATGCGCTGTCATTTCTCGGTCTAGAGCACAAGCTCAAATCTATCACCCAAAATGTCAGCACCCAACAACACGTCGGGTCCAGAGCCCCAAACTCCCCCGCAGACCTCGCCGGAAATGTTCGAACTCAACGAGAAGAAGGATTACGATGCCACCAACGCCCCCGTATCCGACGATGAACACAAGGAAATTGGTGTCGGCAGAGTCGAAGCCTTCAACAAGGTTCTCTACCAGTCCGGCAAGAAAGGAAAGATTCTGCTCTGGCTGCTGGGTGTCTCTATCGGTCTGACCATGTTCGCCTACGCGCTCGACATGGGCATCACCACCACCATTTTCGGCACGCTAGCAGCTTCTACCTTTGGTGTTCACAGTCAGCTTGGTACTGTCAATACAGCGGGACAAATTATTCGTGCCATTAGCAAGCCCTTTATTGGAAAGCTGGCCGATATCACATCGCGACCAACAACTTATGTCGTTGTCCTCGTCTTTTACGCTGTCGGCTTTGCAGTTGCTGCGAGTGCCTCTGGCTTTACCTCGTATGTTATTGGCATCTGCTTTACATCCGTTGGAAAGTCGGGTCTTGATCTTCTCAGCGACATCATTGTCGCTGATTTGACACCCTTGGAATGGCGAGGTTTCTTCAGCGCCTGTCTGGCTCTACCCTTCATCGTCACCGTTCCTGTCAATGGTTTCATCGCTGAAGGCTTTTACGAGGACTGGCGATGGGGCCTCGGCATGTTTGCCATTCTCGTCCCCGTCCTTCTCCTCCCTGCCATCTTCACCCTCTACACTATGCAGCGTCGTGGTGAGAAGGCGGGAATGGTCACCATGGCTGATTCCAAGGATGTACGAACTGGTCGCACTGAGGCCACGCCCAAGAACCTGACCTACTGGGCCAAGCTTGCCTACCGCGGTTTGATCGACATTGACATTGTCGGTCTCATTCTTCTTGGTTTCGCATTCTCTCTCATTCTTTTGCCTATTACTCTGGCCAAGAGTGCCAAGGGTGGATGGAACAACCCCAGCATGGTTGCCATGATTGTCGTGGGATTTGTCGTTCTCATCCTGTTTGGTCTCTACGAGTACTTCCTCGCCCCCAAGCCCATGATGACCAAGCGCATTCTCCAGAACAGAGCTTTTATCGCTGGTGTCATTATTCACATCTTTAACCAGATGGCTTCTTCTGTGCGCAACACCTACTTCTCGTCGTACATCCTCATCATCAAGGAGTGGACAACCTACCAGTGGACCATCTTCCTTGGTATTACCACCATGGGTCTTTGCCTGGTTGGTCCTATCGTTGGTCTCATTCACCGCGTCTCCCATCGCTACAAGGGTCTCATGATCTTTGGTGCCGCGGCTAGAATCCTTGGTTACGGTCTTCTTATCAGCCCCAATGGTATGATGACTGAGGACACTGCCCGCCTTGTTGCAGCCCAGCTCATCTTCTGTCTTTCTTCCCTCAACGTCGTTGGTGTTCGAGTTGGTGTCCAGGCTTCCGTTCCCCACGACGATATCGCCTCTCTCATTTCCATCATCACTCTTTGGTCTACTCTAGGCTCCAGTGTCGGCAGTGCTATTGCCACCAGTATCTGGACCGAACAGATGGTTGATCAGATGCACGTTGAGTTGCCCGATGTTGACGACACCACCATTGCCACTATCTACGGCAACATCAAGACCCTTAAGAAGTACGACTTCTTTGACCCCATTCGTCAAGGCTCCATCCGTGCCTACTCTATCGTCAACGGTCACATCACCATTGTTTCCATCGTCTTTGCTTGCATTCCTCTTATTGCCTCTTTCTTCATGCCCAACTTCTACCTTGGCAAGCAGCAAAACGCTGTGAACAATAAGGGTCTTGATGGCGAGGTCGTTGATGTTCCCAAGAACGGAGCGACGGATGTGAACAGCACCGAGACAAAGCCTGCTACTTTCATGCAGAAGATGGCTGCTTTGTACCGCAAGTAAGCTTTTACGTCAAATATTCGCAAGTATTTACATGAACCGTCATGTACAGACTTTTATGGCGATAATTCGTCCAATTATCTGAGATAACAAAGGCATCCGAACATCGTAAAGTAATAATACTCAGCCTCTAGCTGGAGTCGATCTATCTTAATATACAACTAGTTACCTGGCGCGAAATGTAAGCCAGGGACATCGTTTTCTCTGAACCACAACAATCCCCTCTTTTCGTGAAGTTTGTTATCCTTCCCCCTCAAATTGTTGTATTGTGTTCGTGAACCCTACAAATATGATATCTTATTCTTGAATATGCCCTTTTTGTATCAGCCAGTCTGCAGGAGACTAGACCATGTCAATCGCCGGCTGACCATGTCGTCTCCACGTGATGATCAAGACCCACCAGACCTCTATCTGATCATCTGATAACCGCTCTCAATTCACGATAACAACCCAGTTATCTTTCCATCCTCAAGTCTCACACCCAGTTATAGCATCGATACGGAAAGATGCGATCCTTGAAAGTGAACAACCTATTATTTGTTATCACCTCCCTTGCCTCTGGCCTCATAGCGGCAGAAACATCTTCGGCAGACCCCGCGTTATGCGGTAAGGCCTGTCGGCAAACATTCCGAACTCTCAAATTCGCAGATGCGCCAGAAGGTGCATTTTTTGCGAGGCAAGAATGCATAAGTCGCGTCTATCAAACGTCTCTGCATCTCTGTTGGGATGATCATTGTGCCGAGGATGTTTGGCTACGAGAATCAAAAAGCATGAATCAGACATGTCAGGATACTTACGGCTTGAATCTGGCGCCTCACGATATAATCAACGATATAACAGATAAGCAGAGAGCTCAAATGATCATATTTGATGCGACAGATCCGAATCGTAATCATCGTTATGGCGCACTGATGCTGCCGTCACAAGCATACTACGATATCTGGATCCGAACACTGGTTAGTACTCCGAACATAGTTGTCATTTCTTTAAATATGCAGCTTAACATGGATCTAGGCTGCGCACGATTACGTATGGAATTATCACTACTACTACGGTTGGGCTATGGGGATCTTCTGGGCTGTGGTAGTCATAATCGGCATCGTGAATCGAGCTTTCAGCTCACTGTCCACTGGACAAGGTCGTGGAGATCTATGGCTCAAGCGCAACATCATTCTCCCCGCGACATTTGGCCGGCGCTGTGTTCAAGACTTTGGCGGTTGCGGAACTCTTCCACCACGCATACAAACATTTACCATTTCTTTGTTTCTGTTGCTTAATATTGTTTGCTCGGTTCACGGATACAGCATATTCGAGGGCTATGGCTAGTGAGTCCCTGAACATAAACCAGAGGAGACTTGGTTGATAGGCTCATGCTAACACGCATTTAGTTACCCTTCCGTTTGGCTACAGATACTGCGACACGTCTCCGATAGAACAGGTATCATCTCGTTTGCCAATTTTCCTCTCATTTGGTTGTTCGGTATGCGGAACAACATCGTGATATGGCTAACAGGTTGGGACTTTAAAACGTATAATAATTTCCATCGCTGGGTCGGGCGCATAGCCACTATCCAAGCCGTCATTCACTCTGTTGGCTATATCATCATCATTTTCCAAAGTAGGTCACTGTACAGAGTTCTCCAAGATCTGCTGCTAACATCCCAGGGGGCGGCTGGGAGTATTTCTGGAAGATCTCTAACCTGAAGTTTTGGTGGACTGGTGAACTTGTAAGTCAATTGGGTTGTTGTCGTTTTCTCGGCTAATTTGTTAGGCAACTATCTTCATCTGTTTACTCGTCGGGTTGTCATTCTTCTGGGTACGACGTAGGCAATACGAGTTTTTTCTTGTCGCGCATATTGTTCTATCAGTTTTAGTCCTCGCGGCAATGCTTGGGTAGGCTCCCTCCATCAACTCACACGACATTCCGCTAACGACATTCAAGGCACGTCTCCATCTTCAGAGGCGCCTACGATCCCCTCGTGTGGATTCCAGCCCTGGTCTGGCTTCTGGATAGACTTGTTCGTGTAGCTCGAATCATCGCCTTTAATCCCAAGTTCTGGGAAACCAGCGCTCTTATCACCTACAACGAGGATGCGCACATGATCAGAGTCGTCATCCTTGTGGCTTCGAGCTTCTACGAAATTCAACCCGGCACATTTTACTATCTCTCGGTGCTTAACAAGTCGAACTTCTGGGAGAGTCATCCCTTTACGGTCGCGTCGGTGACAGAACCCGAAGCATACCATTTATCAGATCGCGCACCATTGCTTGGCCACGCAACATACTTGTCGGACGAGATGGAGCCTGAGTACGAAAAGACACAACGAGAAATGACATTTCTTATTCGCCCTTATGACAGTTTTACGTCTCGACTAAGAGAGTATGCAGAGCAGGGTTGGCCAAAACCAGCCCAAGTTCGAGTGGCGATAGACGGCCCATACGGGAAGACCTTGCCCTTGGAGCGGTTCGATAAAGTCATTTTTATTGTTGGAGGCAGTGGTATTGCAGTCCCGCTCTCATACCTAGACAAACTCACATCCTCAACTACCGGGCCGAAGTTAGTTGAAGTCCACTGGGCAGTGCGACAATCTGCTCTCGCTGAGGATATTCTGAACCACGAGTTAAGCGACGTGCTCGACAGTAGCCAAGTGAGGGTCAGTATATATGTTACTGGTATGCGCAGGGCAAGGCCTGATCAAGTAACTACTTGCCAAGTGGCTGAGTGGAAAGACGGGAGGCTGGACGTCGAAGGAATCATCGACAACGCTTTGGATGGTGGAGATGAGGGCACTCTTGCGGTGGTCACGAGTGGTCCTGCCAAGATGGCCGATGAAAGCAGAACCGCTGTGGCAGCACGGGCTGTTCACTCGATGCCTCGTATAGAGTATTTTGAAGAAAGCTTTCAGTGGTAGTTGGGTAGACTATAGAGTACAGAATACATAAACAAGACTTGATACTTACGACATCAGGTACTCCGTCGTCCGCGTGCGGCTTCAATGCCGGTTCACATGCGCCAAAGATCCTTCGGAGATTTGTTCCTGCATCACATGGGGCTACTAGAGTTCTGTCGGGTGTTCTGTGGTATTGCCAAGTCACATTTCGTGTCAATGCCGAACCCGCATACCAGTGATCGGAACGACCCGGACTGACAATTCCCTCTCATGCCAACCCCTGTTTTTCTTTCATTCACGTTTTCCTCATCCTTGCCTTGTTGCATTGCATTCATCGGTATCTGTGAAGCGGCCGAGAGCGGGTACCGTCGTTCCAGAACTACCGTGACTAGACCGTAGTAACTGACTAGCCTGTATCTCTTGGGGGTGAATTCGGAGCTTCGGTATCATGCTTAAACAAGACAGTGTTCTCACAATTGTTCGCACAGTAAATCTGTCACCGACATCGAGTGAAGCAAGGATCGGTGGAGCAACCAGCAAGGGTAAGGCTCTATCTTATCAGATATTCATAAACTTTTGCCTCTCGGCGACGCAGCCGTATTCGGTTTGGCATATTCAGAAAACAGGCTCCATGTCACCCTCGTCCCCTTGTTGTCGAAAGATCTGATAAGCAGTGAAAAATAGGGCCTTCCAGGCATGTCATTGTCAAGCAGGCTTTGCTAGATCAGAGTTGAGCCCCATCCTCGACGTACTGGTACAAAGAAACTCTGCTGCGGCAGATGTTGTGGAGCACATTTTAGAATTGCCGATGTCGCTTCTTTATTCAGTTGAGGGCTGGATACTTCCAGGTCAGTGATCTCTTCCTTCGATGCACGGACATACCGGTACCTTCAGCCACCCTTATCAAGTACCAGACTTGACGAGTGACGCCGCTCTTCACGTACCTTTGACAGAGTGGATAGTCGCCCGTGCCCTTAAGGGACCTGGCCGTCATTAAACAATACAACGATAACGATAAGAGACTTGGTGACAAGATAGAAGCTTTGTTCGGCCAATAAGGAACAACACATTGCGAACAGCCATCGCTCTTGTCCATACTGGAGAGTCCATAGCTTGCTCCTCTGTACAACACTGTATTTTAGAACTCAAACATTATTACATGACACCGCTCTTATCGGTAATCTAACAGCAACAACATCAAGCCTTTTGCTACCCACAGTGCAAAGAGTGTCAACAAGTGTCACGAAGCCTACGCTTCTGTGAGTGACTGCCAAAGCTCGGTCTTTGGTCTTCCTGTCTGTGCATCTGCCCCCACCTGCATCCCAAGTCGTGACGGTTGATACAAACCCGTGTTGGATCCAACACAGATACCTGAACCGCACGTTAGCATGCTATTCTGTGTCCTCTGTATGAGTATCTCTGCAAGATATGCATGCTCGTCTTGCTGCTGAATGTCACCAGGTACAGTATAGAGGCCCTCAGCCCAGAATCATCAGAGCAATACATGTAGTCTGCGTAAAGAAACAAGAACAACTGATAACATGTTTGCTGTTGGAAATTACGGTTACGTCACCTTGTCGAACAATTGTATTAACAGTTTTTGTTGCCTGGGCGTACTCAAAGGTGGTCTTGTACATTAAGTTCAACTGTTGTTCATGGTGACCCTCAGTCTGAACATTCTACACTCCCCTATATCCATACATTATTCATACTTTCCATAACTAATTCTTCTATATTGTGCTGCTAATATACTGATTAGGTATTCGCAACTGACCACGTAAATCGAGGTTGCGCCTAGCGACCAGCCGAGTTGCAGACGGTACTGCAACTCCTGCGTACACAGCCACGCAGCTATGGTTCACTCAAGATCACAAACCTGCTAGTGTAACAAACTGTTCATGAGGAAAGACCTCGAAGCTGCCTGACAGGCGCTACCGGAGCCAATGATGATAGCGGACTTGAACAAACAAACAACAAGGAAATTAAGCGAAGACGAATCTCGAAATAGCAAACAAGCCTTAGAGAATTCACCTCTGTATTAAGCTTCCTCTTGCTTCCACTCTGAACCAAAATGAGAACCTTGATGCGATTTATTTCAACTATAAATACCCGTCCCCTGCCCACCTTGACTTTTCCTTTTCTTCTTCCTTTTCTTTCCTCAACACCTACATCTGCACTCCTCACCTCGACACCTATCATCATCATCATCATCAACAACAACAACAACAACAACAACATCTTTCATCATCTTTCATCACGAATCATCCTCAACCTCTAAGTCATCATCAAAATGGTCTCCTTCGACGGTCTCTCCCCGGAGATCCGCATCCAGATTATCCTCGCCTTGCCCGACCGACACTATGTCGAGTCCCTCACAAAGGCCTGCCCCGACATGCTCGCAACATACGCTGCGAACAAGAATCTCATCCGCAGCCGATTCTACAAGAAGAACTTCGATGATGACATGATGCAAGACGCCCTTGCCGTTGTTAACTTCCCTATCCCTGATGCCGGCGCCCCGTTCATGGATCCCATCATGAAGGAACACGCTAGGACTTGGATGACCAAACGATTCCAAGTCCCCGATGTGGAAAGCGCTGCCACCTTCGATTTGCTCGACCAGTTGTGCGACGACCTGAAGGACAGCACTCAACTCCGTCTCTTGAAGAAGACGCATAACGGATTCCACTCTTTCCTTACCTTCGATCCTTCCTTCGACCCCACCAAGAAAACCGAGCCTACAACCATCAAGATCTCGCCCGACATCAACATGGTTGAAGAACTCAGCGAACAGGAGAAACGACAATTTTACAAAGTCCTCCTGAAGCGCAAGGCTTTTGACCGCTTCCATGAGTTTGCAGACACTGTGAAGAAGTCTATGACGCTTTACCGAACCTTCAAGCTTATCTACAGGGACAACCATCGCGAAGAGGATGAGAACTAGTCCACTTAGTTCTCCGAGCAGAGACTGTCGGCAAGGCACGACAGATGAGGATACGGCTTCCCCGACCACCTCGACATTCCGATTTCTTTGTGCTCAGTTTGTGAGAGCTTTTTTGTTAGAGAGCGACACTGCCGTCGCGAGTACTCTCTTCCAGGAACCCTGATTGGAGCATTTGTCACCTCAATACATCCTCATTCTTGGTGTAACACTTCAGGCTATCTTCAGGCTCATCACGGAAGATGGTGTACTCAATTTCATTGTTTCGACTTGTTTTGCATTTGGGTTGAGAGCGACATCGTGTCAGAGAGCGGCAGAAGACACCGAGGCAACCTCGTTATCCCGCTTTGTTTTGTGCTTGGATTGAGAGACGTTTTGCCGGAAATTGTGGCATTTTATCATGTTTTGTTTTGTTTTGTTTTGTTTCTGGTACTTGGGTTGCAAAGCTTCTTGACAAGAATGACTGTCTGGGAGGAGAGGTTGGATAGATTCCACCGAAGACGAACGAGTACCATTGATTACATGGAAGGGTCATGCATTACAGCGATCAGAATAGCATTTTTCGCACTTTGTATATACCATTACCAAGGAGTAATATACGATACATCATCATGTCAAATTCCTAGTGCGAGTGTGAATGTAAATGTTAAGAGTTAGATGGTCTGCTATGCTACGCCTAGTACAAGAACACATCGATAATTCATTTAATAACAATTAGATTCCTAAAGCTAAAATTCGTAGTTGACCCGACCAAGTGCAGTTTCAGATCTTTGAGACATGCTCGCCAGTCTCATGCTCAGCAGCCAGCTTCTCGTCAATCCTCTCGGCCCTACGAGCCAAGTCGGCCTGGTAATCGGCAGAGTACTGGCTCTTGTTGACGAAGGGAATGAACCAAGGAGCGTTGGTGAAGAGATAGTTCATCTCCTCCAGAGGAATCTGCTTGGTCTCGGGGACGAAAGCCCAGACGCAAAGAGCGTTGGTGAAGTTGCAAACAACGAAAACGAGGTAGTACTTCCAGCCGATGGCCTCCATAGCAATACCGGTAACCTGTCCGATCATGGTGTTGAAAGCGAAAGAGGTCATGGTAGCGAGACTGACACCCTTGGCACGAGTTCGGGTATCGAAAATCTCGGCAGGGATGATCCAAGAAAGAGGTCCGCAAGTAGCCGAGAAAGAAAAGTTGTACGCCCAAGTAACGATGATGAAACCCCAACCTTGAGCAGCGCTACCAGAACCGGGAGGATAAACGACCAGCATAATGGTAGCGATGATAAAGGTCAAGCAGTTGAACAGGTTACCCCAGATCAGAGTCCAGCGACGTCCGAATCGATCAATAAAGGCAATGCAAAGAGCCTGTGCGATAAGCGCAATGATGGAGTTGATAGCCTGATACTTGAGGGCATCAGCAGCTTCGATTCCAGCTTGCTTGTAGATAGCGACAGAGTAGTACTGAATGGCCGAAACACCAGTCATCTGGATAGAGGCCTGAAGACCACAAGCGATCAAAAGACGGCGGAAGCAAGAGGTGTTTCGGAACAGCTCAAGGTACGACTTGGCCTCGTTGGCATGCTCGTCGGCGATGCTTTCCTGAATCTGCTCGATCTCCGCACGAACCCAGGGGTCGTCGACGTTGCCATTGGAGTGCAGGCGAGCAAGGGTGTGCAGAGCCTTTTCCTGCAGACCCTTGTCCATGAGCCAGCGAGGAGACTCGGGGAAGATGAAGATGAGGGAACCGAGGAGGAGCGCGGGGACGCACTGGATTCCGAGGGGGATTCGCCATTGTCGGTTGTCGGTGTAGTGTGTGTATGTACCCCAACCACTCCAAGAAGCGATCAGTGCACCAATACCCAGCATGAATTGTTGGAGAGCGGTGATTCGGCCTATTGTGTAGCGAGAAGATCAGGTTAGTTCATTTATGCTTATTAAATGGGGTACTTGAAGCGGATACGCACCTCGAATCGAAGGATGGGCAATTTCGGCTTGGTAGAGAGGAATGATCATGGTCAGGAAACCGACACCGAGACCAGCGAGGAATCTACCAGCCATAAGGTACGAGATTTGAGGAGCACCGGTCTGAAGAGCGCCTCCGAGGAGGAAAATGATGGAACCGATGGTGATGGTCCATCGTCGACCGAGATATTCAGCAGTGGGACTAGCGAATCCGGCACCGAAGAAGGCTCCTCCTGTAAACAGGGCTACAACAGCACCACTATCATGGTTAGTATCGCGAAAGGTTCAAGCGGCGTGTGTCTTACGTTTCGGGAGAGGCATCGGTTGTGCCAAAGGTCTTTTGGTAGGATTGCGAAGCAATGACCTGAGCAATGACACCCAAATCATAACCAAAGAGAAGCGATCCAAAGGACGCAAACACTCCGACGAGGAACTGATAAACCTTGGGCTTCATGATGAGTTCGATTGATCAATGGTTGTGCAGATGCAGAAGGAGACTGATCGACAGAGAGCGGGTTCCTCGATATTTAACAGTTTTTCGTATTTCCTACTACCCCAGAAACTCTACTCAACCCCCAGGTTTTCGGCACAAATAAAGCACATCATGGGTATTCCTCGCGCACCAATGACATGCTTGGTAACGGGTGTTGGAAACGTGCTAGACACGCGGAATAAAGTGTTGGTTAGTGCCCCACGGGGAAAGAAAGTCAGTCATTGCAACACTTAATCGCAGGCTTCAGAGTCAGAGCCCAACGCGAGAGACACGCTAAGAAACGCCCATTCTACAGCGCGTGACAACTGGGTAGAAGCGCATCTCGATGATTGGAGCGCAAGAGGAACTGGTGAAGGAATGCGGAGAAGGATGGTTTATCCACCACTCTAGAACAAGGGTGTTTCCTACTCGGTTATGGTCTGTCGATCCTAACGGGCGGGGTTTCAGCTTGTGGGCTTTGACGCTATTCTCTTTCTGATGCTGTCGTCCGTGGAAGTTATTGGTCGGGATGATGATATGTCACTAGGGGAGACGGGGAAGAGCGTGTCTTTCGGGTGGCATCCGAGGTTGAAGACCAGATGACTTGGCATGGGAAGCGTAGACACTATGTATGGTATAGCTCTCGAAATAGTTTGACAGATGCTCGGGAACTGTGGTGTAGAGGCACAGAGATGGAAGAACAAAGTGTGAAATGCACAATTCTGATTAGAGTAGCATAGATCCGCTGTTAGTATAGTTTCAGCCAATGAGAAGATGTAACTGAACAAGGTTCATGCATTATCCCGGATCCGATGCACAATGGGTAGCAAACGCTTGTTCATGTAGTTAGCCATCAGTTCAGACGACATTTCGGCAAGCTATTCCGAGAACACGGACAACAACACGTTCAAACAAAGGAATTATATGCTTTGTTCTACTAATATCGTCATTATACGCGAGAACAAATTACTCTTAACTTTATACACAATGTGATGGCCACGAAATACGTCTGACAAGTTAAACGCGTCAAATTGTTTGTTCATGTAGGGTAGTACAGCACAATACTCGGCCGATACGACTCGGGAGTAATACCGCAAAGTCCGAAATACTCACTGGCAAACAATTTTACGCGATTGGTCATTCCCGGGTTCAAACCGCGTTGAGTAACCGAGTGACGAGGAGAGGTCTAGACTCAGCGAATCCATTCCGTTCTTATCTCACCGCATCCCAACTGATTGGTAAGGAAAGTGAATTATCTCTTTTCTAGGCCTTGTGCATTGATTGAATAAACCCCAGATCATCTGATGATCAACACAGCGCAACCTGTCAAGCTCCCAAGTTAAACTAACCTTACTGCTGTTGGTCATCGAGCCCGATTCGCATGTGATAGAACCGTCTCAAATCCAATTGAATTACCATCTTAGGTTAGTTCTATCCTCCACCATCATTGACGTCATTCTTGTGATTGGACCGGATGGTAAATGTCGCTTGTCTACAGCATACGCGGGAAAGGCTGTCAAACTATCGATTCGTAGTAAACGCCACCGGGTCCTTTGATAGCGAGCTTCTTAGCGCTGTTGCTAACTAAACTGAGAATGTTCTTTACACTGTTCTCGTCGGTAGTGTTTCACTAAGTTGGAGAGCAGAGTGACGCGACGGACCACGAGTTAACTCAACGGAAAGAGTACACGGCGACGACGACCACTTCAAGTGACCAAGGTAGTGAATTGAATTAACTGATAGCTGATTAAAATTACGTTCTATAAAACTTGGCTTTTTAAGAAATCACTGAGTAACGAGAATAGTCGCAGCCACACTGGGAACACCCGCCGAGTTCATCACGAACAACATCCAATAACCAGGCAAAGCAACACCAGAGTCGCTAGGAACTTGGAAAGAATAGCTGTTCCCTCCATTGTTCGTCAGAGTCAGGGGAATGCGGCGCTGGTCAGTATTAACTGTATGGGTCGCTGTACCATAGCGAATCAACGACGCCTTTGTAATCGAAGAGTCCGTCGACATTGTAATACTGCCACCAACCTTGACGCTCTGTGCAGAAGTGTTGGTAATCTTGGGGCGTGTCGCGAGATCGCCGTTGCTGTTGTAGAGATAGTTTGGTGTAAAGATCTGTGCGTCGAAATGATTCGTGGTACAATCACCACAAAGACCTCCGCCACCGTTGAATACCCTGCCATCAGGCAACAAAAGAGAAAAGCTGTGATAAACGCGAACGATGGAGTTGGGGTTCTGCTTGTAGAAGGTGTCTTGTTCGGGGACATAGATCTCAGGTGTAAAAACAGGTGTTGAATCTGCAAACGGAATTCCATGTTGCTGGCCTCCTGTAATAAACGTGCTTCCATCTGGAAGAACAACAGAGGTGTGAAATGTTCTGGCAAAATACAAGCCATTGCTAGCAAATACAGTGTTAGGTGTCGTTCCCGGCTCACCGAGGGTGATGATGTGGGCGTCGGTTGTAGCGTCAGCGTCTTGATAGTCTGGGGAACCGCCAAAAGTCAGGATCTTGCCCTGAACGGCGTCGTACATGACAGCGTTTCCGCACATGGAATCAGGGGCCACACCGCGGTTAGACTGGCGGTTTCCGGCTGGCTTCACATCGCCATCTCCACTGGTGTAGTACCAGTTCATGGCAGTGCTAGGTCCGGCCTGGAAAACCGAACCCTCCTTCCACCCAAAGAGCCAGGCGTGGTTGTCTGAACGGTATACTCCTTGGTTGTCAGCTGTCAACATTGGGTCGACCTTAGCATTGGGCAGCGAGGTCCATGTCTTTGAAGACGGACTATAGACTTCGCCATTCTTCTCAAATACGCCACCGCTCCAAGAGCCTCCAATAGTAAAAACACGACCGTCTGACATGGTAGCTGATGACTGATACCCACGAGCCACTTGCATATCAGGGCCTGGGATCCAGCTATCGCTAGATGAATCGTATAAACTGGTCTTTTTGGCGTCGTTACCGCCTGTGACCACGATCTGACCGTTACCATCCATGGAGATACCAGGGCAGAACATATCATGATTGGTAACTGTCACAGTGCGTTCGGAAACAATGCCGGTGGATGGATCCCATGAAGACGTCAATGTGAAACCACCAGGGGATCCTCCGAATGCATCGTTGCGATATGAAGACCACATGAGAACTTTTCCTGATGTCGGTTCAATTGCTGCAGCCGCAGGAACAATCGGCAAATCAACAGTCGGACCCCAGCGTCCAAGACCGGGCTGGGGTGCGGTGTAAGAACTAGCTTGGAAGACGTTGATCTCGGCAATGCTAGTCCAAGCCTGACCACTGGCCTCAGCGAGAGCGACGAGACGAACATAGCGAGCAGGGATAGTCTCAAAGTTTGAGTATTTCGTAGTAGAGTCGGCGAACCAACTACCACTTGCGACAGGGCTGCCCCAATTTGTGCCATCTGAGCTTAGATAAACCTCATGGCGACCGATCCAACCGTTCATGTTGCCATCCTGTCTGGGCAACATAGACAAGCCATTCACATTCTGGGTTGTCTTCATGTCAATGGTGTAAGTGTGAGGGGGCTTTGGATCTCCATTGGCGCCATAGAATGTGTGCCAAAAGGTATCCTTGTTGCCATCAATGGCATTGTTGCACTCATTTCCTGGCTGTGCACTGTCGCAAGTGACGGCCCAGTTGTCGCGAGAAATAGCGCTTCCGATCGGTGCTGAGGCTCGAAGACTCAGGAACTGAAGACTCCCTTCAGGGACTCCTGTTCCTGTGGACTTGTGAGGGCTGGTGATGGCGACAGCATTGATGCTACTGAAGCAAAGAGCGAGTGTTAAGAGGTGTTTCATTGTGACACAAAGAGAGGCAAGAATTGATGGAAAGAATGGCTTGAACAGATAATGAAGGTGATACTAGCAAATCAAGAGTATTTGATATCTACCAGTCTTATATATCTATTCAGGTACGCTAAGAACCGTTTGCTGATCGGGCATCGCGGGTATTATGTCATGTTTTAGAAGCCGCACGTTTCAGGGCCAAATAATCACCGACAACCTAGGCTAGTCTCCTCTGTAGCTTTCATTGTTATGAGCTGATGTATCTTCCTTCGGAGGTGATTTCGTAATAAAGATGGTGTCTAATTGGTCGCGAATGTTTGTGGCGTTAAAACGAAATTGTCTGTTCGTGTTATTTTTAGCCGCTCAGACGGGGAGGATGGGCCAGAATTAAATCACAAGAACTAATTCACTGATGTTTATCTGTGCGCTGAAGATCAATGACTAACACACAGTAAGTGGCGTCCAAAGCTGACAGTATATGGCCGATGTTGTTGGGGCCAGTTCCTGCATACCCGCCAGCCGACCTGCAGGGTACCGCTTTAGAAGCAAACTATGACAAAAATTGCTTGCTCATTGGACGTCACCGACAAGCATATGATCACTCAGATCATATAATAAGGTCGAGGAGGCCTCGTATATATGCAGTGAGATGCAGCCGAGTCACCCGCTTCAGAAATTCAATCAGCTCGGTCTGACATAGACAATGGCTTGGCATAGAGGTTTGCGAGATTGTGCTTGTTTGCAAGCTGATTTCCTTCTCCACGGTCTAGCGACCTACCGGCTTCAACGGTTCGTAACTAATATGAACTGTCGATTGACGGAATCCGGCAGTGCTTCGTGAAGATATCACTAGCCGAAACTCTCCTTGGAATCCACATGGACTGCCGATTGACATCGGCTGATAAAGTCCACGAGGAGTACACACGTTAACTTCCGAGATTCCGTAGGTAAGTCGTGTGTTTTCCAAGTTTGTTGACAAGAACTATAAGTTATGGGCTGTGCACTATGTGCAACGTTACACAGCACGGTCTTGAACACCTCGTGTTCATCCAAACTTAAAAACTGGGGGCAGATTGTATGTTGTTCGAGAGGGGTAAATGTTTTAGTTGTAGAAGCTTAACTAATTAGAATATATAAAAATTTATTTGGTAGCCGAATCTTTCTATTGCAGTCACAACTCGAGCCGATTGATTGGTCAGATAGATGGACACAACCTTTTATGAAAGTATGATGAGTCGAAAGATCATAAGGTATATGTAATGAGAGACTGTATTTATACTTGAAGAATATATGTAGGCGGAAATGACTGTTGCGGATCCATATGCCCAGCGCATGATGTATCCAGTGGTCTTCGATGCAATGCTACCCCGGCCGCATGTTTCTCTAAAGGGATCGGCACAATAGTTTTTCCAACGATGTCATATGACCTGATGTCTAGAAATTAAATCTAGACAGTGAAAACAGCGTAGAGACCGCTGGTGGTGCCAATGCACTGGCCATCACGGAGGTTGCCAGTGAAGGGAGAGCTACCATCAGCGTGGTTGCTGAAGCCGCGGTCTATGTCACACTTGTCAGTACATCTCCAATCAAGAGACAAATCTTGTAAACTTACAGGAGAGACCAGAGTTGTTGGAGTCGACGTAAAGTCCACCACGAGAACCGGCGGGACCACCAGTGTGGTAAGTACCGCCCTGGTTGGCGTTGTAGTCGATGAATCGGGATCCGATAAAGTTGCGGCATCCAGTGTCAGAGTAGCTGTTTGTTGGTTAGTTGATAGAAGCGATACGAGAGAAGGTGAAAACGTACAAGTTGACCTTGATGGAAGCGGCAGAAGCCATGGTGGCCAAGGCGGCGAGAGAAAGGAGACCAGTGAACTGCATCTTGAAGTTTGGAGTGTTTGGGGTTTTGGTTTGGAGAGGTTGTTGTTGTTGTTGTAGAGTGTGAGTCTGAAGGTTGATGATTGAGACAAAGAGACGGCGAGTCGAAGCTCTTTATACTTGTGATGCCACTCGAGTGGCGATGTCGTCTGTTAATCTCCTTCCTTGAACTTCTTAGTCTATACCCACAAGATGCCTTTTCAGGTTGTTACAAAGATGCAAGGAAGTTGTTTTGTAAGCTATAATCACGACGATCGAAATAGTATTCGAAAAGGATCGCATACTTCCAGCCAGTATGGAGCCTTGGTTGACAGAGCGGCCGACTGTTCGGAGAAAACTGTCAGGGGAGACCCATGGCAAATTTGTGCCGCGCATCCGACGGCTGAAGTCTTTCACGAGCCAGTTTCTGCAAATGGCAGTTAAAATAGTAGTTGACGTGGCATTTGTGAGGTCATTCCATGGGGTATCAGTGTCCATAGGAGTAGCGAACAGGATATCAGATCATCCGACATAACATATTAGACGTGAATTGATCACACAATTTGGAGCATGCACTATGTTATTATTACTGCTACAATAATAAGTATAATCTATGTCGCCGGCACTCAACAACTATCTCGATATAAAGAAACGCCACGGCCTCGGCATTCATTCTCTCGACGGGTAACAAGGTACTAGTTCGCCACGAGCAACCACTGAGACAGGAACCGTGACACCTAACTACCTCTCATTGGATTATAACTTGGAGGGACGGGCGGGCGGGCGCTAAGTCGGCATCGGCCGCCCCTACCTCATCGTATTTCTCCCAGTACGAATAATGAAGCCTTTGGTGTTGTACACTTTTGCTTCTGATTGGGTAGTATTCTTC